>JAKJXP020000173.1:0-55788 GCA_022225965.2 Diatrype stigma | reverse complement strand
CCCCCCCCCCCCCCCCCCCCCCCCCCCCCCCCCCCCCCCCCCCCCCCCCCCCCCCCCCCCCCCCCCCCCCCCCCCCCCCCCCCCCCCCCCCCCCCCCCCCCCCCCCCCCCCCCCCAATCATGTTATATTGGTAGTTTCGGGGATGATCCGATCATAAACCAGGGTTGCGTTCTGTGCCTTGTGTCTTCACGATATACCGTATACCCCAGAAACACCCCAGGAATACCCCAGGAATGCCCCAGAAGTGCCCTAGGAGTGCCTACGAGGTGGACGATAGTTACATACGTAGATTTCATGATCAGGGGTGAATGAATAAGGACGAGCAAGGATGGTTAATGGAGGCAAGCTTAGGGCCCCGATGCTAAATTCTAAATGCGGTTGCACGTGATTTCGTGTTAGACTTGTCTCGGCAGGACAGCCAAGGAAAACGCGCCATTTTCCGCGCCATTTTCGATCTGATCCCAATTCATGACACACAAATCCGGATATTACATACAGCGCATACGCATAGGAGCATTGCAGAATGGGCAGGTACCAGTCACGTACATAGCAAGTAGGTAATGTCTTCCAAGGTTATAACCTGGAACTGATGCTCCTGGGATACCCCGTACCTACTTAGTACCTACCTAGGTACATATCCCATTCTTATAGTCATCCTCGTTATTCTGCCATCCAAAGTCTCAGGGCTTAACCTTCAAATGTTGCTTGGCATCTTGGGTGGCGGAAGAAGCTGTCAGCTATTTTGGAGACTCCTATTTTGACGCCTTGGCTCAGTACCATGTGGGCGATCCCACTTAACCCTATCGCATCACCTCTAGCGCATCACATCACATCCCGTCTCGGGATCCTGTCATTCTGAGCCCTTGTACAACATTTCTAGCATCTCTAGTGGGATACAGAACGGTCTATCTGCAAGCGCATCTTATGGGAAACCATGGACCCAAAGTTCAAGGTTGTATTCAATTTTCAGGAACGGGTATCCATCCACGGATATCCAGATGCATGTTTCAAGATGGATGCTACCACATGCGTCCTTCAGCAGATGGAGCGGCAGGGAATCATACCTAGGCAAGCCTACTAGAAGCCTGGAAAGGCGCCGTGGTCAGGCGGGATTTTGTGGGATTTTTCAGCGCATTAGCGCGTGTGCACCAGTCAGAACCAGATGCAGTCGAGTTTCCAATGCACCGAGAATGAGAAATGAGTCGCGACTGGAACCGCGTAAAGCAATCATTCAACCAGACCAGGCCTTCTCGAACAAATCCCGCTTGCTTGCAATCGGCCTGTCCGGATTTTTGGCATTGCTACATTTCGGCACAGATTCTGGATTATTTCTGGATATTACCTACATACATGTGTTACTAGGCTTCCGTATTCCCTGGTTCTCTTATGCTATATACCATAGTAGACACCCGTCTCTTCTTGCCTAGTATATCTATCCTGGCCACAGCCAAACGTACACATGGCTTTCGACTTGTTCGACATTGATCCACCGACAATCAACCCACCCGCTTGACGTCTTCTTGTTTTTGTCTCTCCTCACCAGCCTGTCAAACCTGTCAGCCTGTGAAGACCCTCGCTACGTGCCTAGTCAGCTAATTAGTACCTGCATTTTGCCAGGACACATCATCAATGCTGCTGGTTCCAAGACGCGTCGGTTCGCCCCAATGAGCGATGCCACATTTAGATTCCCGTGCTGTGAAGTTGAGCGATCAATCAATGCGTTACAAGACCGAGCTGAACAATTTACCTGAATCACTGCGCTGGAACGAACATCGGCATTGGCGACCACGAACTTACAACTTCATCGTATATACGCTATATACGCTATATACGCCATATACACTATATACGCTATTATATACGCTATTATATACGTCAGACGCCCCGGCTGGCTTAAAGGAAGACGTGATACTTCGTACTAGGTATAGGTAGTATCTAACAAACCTACTCGTATATGTCTATATAATTGCAATACAATTGGAACATACTCCGAGCTGGGCTTACTCGGAACATATCTAAGTAACCCCTAACACCATTTCCGAGGTCGAAGTCGGGAGAGTGGAGGGCGTGTATTCACGATCACCTAGCACCGCCTCCTAGTTCAATTGCTCCTAGTTTGGAACTGTTAGGTTCAATCTGGCGCTGAGAAGTACATACATACATACATACATACATACATACATACATACATACATACATACCACATACCACATACCATACATACACTACATACTACATGCGCTGCATACGCTACGCTACATAACGCGTCGAGCGCTGCCAACTCCACGCAAAACTCCACAACGAGGGCCCAGAATCCCAGACTCCCTCCCGCATTGGGCAGGACGCGGAATCCCCATCCCCATCCCATCCACCATCCGGCGCTTCTGGATATTGACTCGAATTGTTTGATATTGCCCTGCTCGCTGTGTTCCCAGTTCGACCCCATAGACCACCCAACCTAGCCAACGCCTCTGGCTTCGTTGCCCGTTCCCATCGCTTCCTATCTCAGCGCAATTGTGGCGAGAAGCAGCTCTCATTCTGCGTTGTGGCCAAACACGCGATCGCCTCTTATTCTCTCACCCAGGACGCGCGATTACCCGCTGCGTCGCACTGCTGCTGACCATGTCGCATTCCGAGATCCATTCCAACCCGCCAGACTTGTCGAACGAGGTCATACCCGCGACACAGTCCTCCACCACGGCTAGTGGCCAGGCCCAAGCGACAAAGGATTCCAGCAACGATTCCCAAGCGACTACGGCCATGACCGAGTCCGATCGCGTCTTTACCCCGCCTGGAAGCGACAGCGAGACGAGTGCCGGCCACGGAGTTGCGAATCACACCCACGCATCCAGCCAGGATTCCCAGCTTCTGCAGTTATCGAAATTGGCAGCTGCGCAGGAAAGGATGGCCGACATCGACGACAGCGCGTTCAATGGGGGTCAATCGCGGAAAAGGATGGCTGATGGCGAGGTCAAGCATATGAGGGGGAACTCGAACATCTCGCCTGTCCGGAGGGGGCACTCTAGAAACACCAGTGCCGTGAGCGTTGCTTCTACCACCAGTAGTCGCATTGGAGAGGTCGGTTGATCGTCGCGGCCGTGTCGGTCGTAAACGCGTCTCTGCAGATTGCTAACCCACGTACAGCTATCCGCCGAGCTCAAAGCCAAGCTGTCCTATGCTATGGTCAAGGTCAACCACGGCTGGCAAGGGCACACTATCGACGAGGTGGAATCGCTTGCCTCGCAGGCCGCTTCGCCTACTTCGAGCACCTGTACTTTGTATGGGAGGCATGGCGCGTCGGCAAGTCCGAGGATAGGCGTGGCCGGTGGGAAGCAACCAAATGCGAGTGCTGCTACGAGCCCGTCGACCAAGGCGCCTCCACCACCACCAAGTCGCACCTATGAATCATTCTGGAGAGAGAACGGTTCCCGGCCGCGAAGCTCTACATCGCCCCAAGTACCAACGCTGGCTCCGCCGGCTGCTATACAACCTCGCCAGCCGGGATATACCAACCCACGCCGCAATTCCAGTGCCAGATACGCGCCGGCCTACCTCTCCTCACAATCTGCTCATGCCTCACCCCATACACCAGCTCAACCGAGCCCTCTTACTGGCACGCATAATCACACCATGTCGAGGACCCCGAATCTCGACCCAATTCTGTTTTCGCCGCACCAAAACATGCGCGAACAGGAGGCGTTAGAGACGCTAGTGTTCATGAGCAGCCCTGGGAATTCTGCTAATCTCAAGCATGCCTTTCCCTCATCACAGATGTCACAGCCATCATCATCCCAATCATCGCAGCAACCCCGAAGTAGCATGCGGACGGCTTTACCTACATCTCGCCTGGGTGCAGTAACTGAAACGAACAGCCAAAGCAGCAGGAGGTCGCTGCCAAACGGTCGGCCACAGACGAACAGCACAACGCAGGCCAAACGCGTGGGATTCGAAAAGTCCCCGAGCAATGTTAGCGACATGGACGTCGAAGACCCCTATGGGTCCCCCCAGGTCCGAGGCACGCCTCGGCGGAGAACAAACGGCAACGCCCCCAGGCCGTCGCTTTCAATCCCCGCTGGTCTGAGCGGACCTTCTCGGCCACGAACTAAGCTGCAGGATGCTGACATAGAACGTATGCTAGACCGGGTGGCCGCAGATGACAGCTCGGATTCAGACGGGGAGATTCAAATACCACCCCACGACAGAAGGAGGGAAGGGACCAAGATCGGAGTCTGACGGTTTCTGTTCCCCTGTGTCATTGCTCCACGTGGATTCAATTTCGACTCGCTTCATGCATTTTTTTTCCCCCCTCTTCTACGAAGGTAGCGGCCAAAGGTCAGCAGACAGTACACCGCCAAGGAACAGTTGCAGCAGTCTGCTGGCGTTTGGCCGCTACACTCGCACACTTCTTTCGTGTATATAGCCCCCTATACCTATGACAACGACTGGCATGAGTTTGAAGGGGGCGGCTTTGTTCACGTACGAACTACGCCGCGATGCATTTGCGAGCATGTATTACTTTTTTTTGGCGGTAGGGAAACGAATGATACGGGCGTCTTGGTGTTTAGAGGCGGGATGAATATTGCATTTACAGGCTACACTACCTAAGGTTATTCATGACGATGATGAATGTGTAAAGCAAGCGGGCAAAGATTCTGGGAAGGCAAGGTAAGGTAAGGCAAGGCAAGGCAAGGCTAGAGCAAATATCCATCTATCTGACTATCTTGGAAGGGGGGCTCGCCCACACGTATATAGTGTTAGTGAACTTTTGGGCTGGCTGGGAAGACATTGGCCCGGTGTTGGTTGAACAAGAAATAAGAACTGCTTGAAGAACACTCGAAGAAAAAGACTACAAGACTATCTACTTGACCTAACCTGACCTTCCTACCTAGAGTTGGTGGAATATGTGTAATTACCGCTATGACTCGCGATCTTGTTCATCTTCTTACGCAAGGCACATGAGGAATACGTACGAAGTAGTCACCAAACAGTGGACATCGTGCATAAGAATCACGTGCATAACACTGGTTATCTTTTCGCTTTCTTGATATTCAGATTCTACTACCTTTTCATTACCATCTTCCCTATTACAAAGGGTTCGATACGGGACCGCGACGGTATACGCGTCTATGACTTGACTGACTGCATGTACCTAACTGGCTGGCGGTTTGGCCCGGGATGATGCTTGGAGTCGGCCAGTCAAGACCTTCACTAGGCGGGCTACCAGTGGACGGACGGACGGGAGGGACCATTAGATGGACGGAATTACCTAAGTATTTAGGGGGTGTTCTCGATCAAAAGCAGAAAAACGATTAATGACTTTGCACCCCTGGAAAAGCCCTGGAGGGTACATCGAGTATCGTCCGACGGTCGTCGACCCACAAACCGCTGCCACAAGCAGCTATTCGGGCGGAACGTTGCCCCAGAAGTTTTTGAAGCCGTCAAGCTTATCCATTGGGTGCATCGTCGATAAGATTCAGCAAATCTTCAAAAAGGCCCGTACATGCTGAATGTATTTCGAAATATGAAAAATACAAGCCCTACGGATACGAATTATGCAAGTTCTTCAATACGAGCCATAAGCAAAAGCATCGTTCTGCTTTTGATCGAGAATACCCCCTTAAGTTTTAAACCGGGGCGGAGCAGGAGCATTTTCAATCGGCTGGACAAATAAACAAACAGACGAAAACGAGGTCGAGGACACCAGGTAAGTATGTGGCTACAGTCAGTCAGTAGATTAGTTCGCACATAGGTAAATCATGAACTTAGGCAATCAATTAAACCGTCGGAAGGAGGACAGATCCGGTAAGCCTTTGCTCGGTGACGAGAACTCAGCGCCGATAAGTCCGCCGAGTACCTGTGCCGACCCATCGCAAAGGTATCCACCTGTTTGCCGCGATTCTTGCCTACTTACCTGATAGGTCGGAGGCCCGGAATGAGGCGCAGGGGCTGAGGAAAGCCTGCCGGAGGTGAGGGGAGGACGGGTGTAGGAGGTAAGGCTTGATTCTTAGTTAACTGGCTACTATAGGTAGTACCTACCTACCTATAGAGGGGGCGGCGCGGCACTCCGCCACACTCCTTGCACACTGGAAGAAACGGAAGAAGAGAACGAGAGAAGTCCGCTCCCTGATAAAGTTATTGCTGCTATAGAACCCCAGACAGCCCCGGTCCCGTTGCAACGCAACCACTGATCTAATAGGTGGGTACCAGGTGGGTACCAGGTAGGTACCAGGTAGGTAAGCACTTTATCACTTATTCTATGGTCACTTGCCTGGCTACCTATCCACTATGCAAAGTCATGTTGGTAGTAATTGTGAAGCGAGACAAACCTCACTGCGTCATCGGAGTCATCGCTATCCGGGGCGGGAGGCGGGGGAACACCATCCTGGTCGCTATAGGCAGTCTCGGTACTACCAGGTACAAAGTATTAGTCTAGTAGGCACCTTCACAGCGACGCCGAGGATGGCGAAGATCGAGGCTGAGCAGGTAACATTGAATGCGCAGCTGACGGGCAGGGATTTTTGATAGAACTATTTGCGTAGGTAGGTACTTAGTAGGTAGGTAGGTAGGTAGTAGGTATACAACGAATGGTTCCCTGGTGGTCTACGTAGCTTATGACTCTTTTTACTTGTATACTTGTATATAATCAACCGTTCGGGTATCCTATCCAGCCAATTCCTCATTCTTGCCTCCTTCCTGATCCTCGATTATAAAGCAGAAAGGTATTTCCTGCACAAGCGATCTCGAGTGCCATTCACTGTTCTACCCCAACCAGTATTAGCTACCTAGGCAGTAGGTACCTATTCAGTTAAAACATACTCACTCAGCCTTGAGCACTACACATCGTCACGCGTCGATCTGGCCTTCACTTACTCCGACAGCCACCTCTGCTTACTAGGTATTACTATAAAGCTCTTCCCCTCCTACCACTCCGAAATACTACTACTGCCACCACCTCTTGCCGATTCAATAGAAACATCCCCTAACTATTTATCAATCCATCCACCCACTTACCTAAAGCGCCTACGAACCCTCGACATCCCTCGTGGTTGGTGAGAGCCAAAGCGCAACAAAGAAAGAAATACTAGGTACCTGGCAGGCATCGAATCCGTACCGTGATCCACGATCACGATCTGGTCCAATCTGATCACACACACACGCACAATGGCAGCAGCAGAATACTACAACGACGCCGCGGGCGGTGCGGCCTACCCGCCGCATCCCGCACAGCAGCAACACCAGGGATACTACCCTTCGTACCCGCAGCAGCAGCAGCAGCACTCGCAGACCTACCTATCGCCGCATCCCCCATCAGCAGGAGCAGCCGGCGCCCTGGCGCCATACGCGCGTCCGGGGTCAGCGCACTCAGACATCGGCCACTACGCCATGCAGCAGCAACCGCAACAAGCGCCGCCGTACCCGTCTTCGCGCCCGGGATCCGCTCACCACCAACACCAGCATCAGCCACGGCCGCACTCCGCAGATCCGTACCGCTACCACAACAGCGCCAGCGACGATGAGTTTGATGACGACGGGAAGAAGAAGACGAAGGATCGAGGGAGGGAAGGAGAGGACGGGGAGAGGGGCCTGGGCGCGACGCTGCTCGGCGGCGGGGCGGGCGGGTTCCTGGGACACAAGCTCGGGCGGGGGAAGCTGGGCACGGTCATTGGGGGCGCGGTGGGGGCGTTGGCGGCGAATGCGCTGGAGGGGAAGATGGAGAAGCGGAAGCATGGGAAGCATGAGCAGCATCAGCAGTATGGACAGCAGTACGGAGGACATCAACAGCACCACGGACACCACCACCAGCAGCACCATGGACATCACGGCAGTTATGGCGGCGGCGGCGGCGGCGGTAGTGGTAGTGGGGGGCTGCTAGGCCGTGTCGGGGGCTTGATCAGTGGTGCTGGTGGAAGTGGTGGTGGTGGCGGCCATCACCAGGGTGGAGGGGGCGACGGTTATGGGTATTATGATGGTGGGAGCAGTCATCATGGCGGCCATGGGCATGGGCATGGGCATGGGCATGGACATGGGCATGGAGGTCACCACCATCACCATCACCACGGACATCATGGATATTAAGATTGATTGAAGTTCGCGATAGAGACTGATGGAGGGGCAAGAACCACTTGTCCCCCTCCCCCCTCCAGACAGGGTTGGCACGGTCAGCTGGCTGGCTGGCTGGTGGGTTGCTTGGCTTGAGTGTTGGCGTTCATGGATACCTCCTGCATTACGAAGTCCGTAGTCAGATGCGCGTTAGATATGATGTAATGAATTCCTGATTCCTAATCACGTTCTTCTTCCTTTACATAGCTTGGTTTCCATAGGCAACATCGATAGTGTATGAAGTAACTACCGATACGTGATTAATTCATGAAGATAATGAACAAGTCGCATAAGAACCCACCTAGCGTTTTGAATAAAAGCTGCGATATATAGCATATGTAGCAAGCTTCCATTTGTGTTGGCTTGGAAGAATCTGTATCGGCTTTGCGCTGCCCCACTAGAAAAGAATAACCTTCCCGCCTCCCGTCTCCCGTTTCCCGTTTCCCGTTTCCCGCACCCCGCATTGCGGCCAACCAAACATAACAGTCAGGAAACAACCTGGAAGTAAAGAATATCTGCACAGCAGAGCCTAATTGAAACAAAGGAAAAAGAAACAAAAAAGGAAAGCAGCTACCTAAGATAGCTAGAAAACGACGCAGTTTTCTGCCAATGTGAGGATCGAACTCACGATCTTCCGATGAACTTCTCGGTTGGGAGAAAGTAACAGTCGGACGCCTTTACCGCTGGGCCAATCGGCACTGCTTCATTTCGATTTATTCTCTCCTATTAGCCCGGTGCTAGCTACGCCTCCCTCGGACAAGGGGCAGATGTAATCGCGGGCAGTGGCCGGACTTAACTAGACTGGATTCGATTAGCGTTTATCTCGGTAGCAAGAATCGTGATTATATAAGCCATGTTCGCCCCTATTTTCACAGGTCGGTAAGTATCGTCGGTTGGTTTCCTTTTTGCTCTTCACCAAAAGCGAATACGGCGATGACGGAAATTGCACTTGATCACGCTTGACTGATATCTCTACTTCACTTGCATGCGCTTGAAAGTGACCGATTTCTCTGAAAGTAGTTCATATCCTAAAAATTACCTATACGAAAGTTGAACTAGGTAGTCCAAAGTTCGAGCCTGATCATTACCTACCGGTAAGTTATATAGGTGGTCAAGTTCCATTTAAAAAGTTACGAAAGTACAGCCCTGAACGCAATGCCGCTTCCCGGGCAGCCTCCGGGTCGGTGTCGTACAAGATCATAATATCGACCAATTTCTGGTCTTTGTCCGAGATTGGGGTGTCCCAGTAGACACCCTCGGCCTGCTGCTGCTGCTGCTGCTGCTGCTGCTGCTGCTGCTGCTGCTCGTCCTCGTCCTCCTCGTCCAAGGTTTGCTCACCGTTCCAGAAATTCCACACGCCTTCTCTATCCTCACCATCGTCAGCTGCAGCAGCAGTTGCTGCTGTTGATGACAATAATGATGCGCCGGCGCCGGCATTGGATCTCCCGAGGTCGAGCTTGGAGAAGTCGAACAGCTCGTCCTCTTGGTCCATCCGCTTGTCGACGTACCTCGACCGCGATTGCTTCTTCTTCTTGTTTGCCTTTGCCATGGCGGCCTTCAGTGCGTTGTTAGACTTCGTCGGGGCACTTTCAGTAGCAGCAGCAGCAGCAGTGCTTCTCCTTCTATCTTTCGAAACCATATTTACCAACTTCAAGCCCTGCTTTATGACACCGTGTTCCTGGTGGCGTACCCTTTGGGGGTCGTGCACCTCTAACGTAGGTAAGATGCGGCATTTATAGGCTGGTTAGTGATATGGTATTATGTTAGGGCCGAAACACCATCAATCAGCCCTTTTTACAGACAAAGACATTGTTCTGTGCGAAACATGTAGACAACAAAGGGGGATTGTGAAGCACAGGCGCCGATGCCGGGACGATTACACAAAGGTCGTCTTTCACACCCCCAGAGAGAAGTAATCAACCTCATTCTGTCCGTGGTGATAAAACCAACAGCAGTGATTAGCTATCTACAACCAGGTAACAGCGGTGGCCAAATCAAATCCGAAATAGTCCACTTGAAACCTGGTTTTCTCCTATTGGGGAGTGGCTTAGGCGTGCATCGTCTTATTTGCAAGTAGCTCGTAGTTACAAGTTCTCCATTTAGAATTCTTTCTATCACTCCAATATCTCAGTCGAGTGAACGTCTGTCCCCTTGTTCATTATTATCGTTACATATCGTTGGCCCGGTTCTGACGGCAGTGCTGCCACCTTCACTTCGAACCATATCACACCCACCCCGCGTACCAGTGCGTCCATTTTTACATCGCCTTTAGTTGGTGATAACCTTGTAAAGAAGCGCCATAGTTCTCCATGGCTCACTATAGCAAGACCTGTCATTAGCAAGCCTCACACGATCTAACCTCGTCTCCGTGAAATATTATCCTGTCGGGAAATAATACCTCCTTGCCGCCTTTGTTCTCCTCCTTGGTCCCGACCTCATTGTTGTCCATCTCCCGCAGAAGCGTGTACATCTGCTGGCGGACGACCTTGACCAGGACGCTGTCCCGCAGGTCCTCCGGAACCTCGACCTTGGCGAGGGCCTCGCGGCGCACGCGGGCCGCCTCGAGCTTCTTCTTGAGCTCTTCCGCCTTCTGTTTCTTCTTCTCCGCCTTCGCTTTCGCTTTGGCCTTCTTCTTATCTTTGTCTTCCTCCTCGTCATCGTCGTCATCGTCCGACGACACGACCACGGCGCTCTCCGGCGTCTCAGCTTCGGAGGAGGAAGGGAGGGGCTCATCGCCCTTGCCGCCCCGCGCGATGGTCAGGAGCACGGCGACGAACAGCTCCTTCAGGTAGGCGAAGCTGAAGCCGTCGGTGATGTCGGCGACGAAGTCGCAGGCGGCGTCGGGGAACGCCACGCGCGGGTTGCGGTCGACCTTGGCCTTCCAGTAGCGGACGTAGGCGGCGCGCTCGGCGCGGGCCGGCAGGCGGTAGAAGTACTTGCGGTCGAAGCGGCTGGGGCGGTCGCGGATGGCCGGGTCGAGGCGGTCGAGGTGGTTGGTCGACCCGACCATGAGGATGCCGTCGTTGCTCTCGAGGCCGTCGACCTCGTTGAGGAAGTACGACCGCGTCTTGTCGGTGATGAGCGAGTCCAGGTCCTCGAAGATCAGCAGGCACGGCGCCGTCCGCCGCGCCCGGTCGAAGATCTTCTTGATCGAGTACTGCGGGCCCGAGCACTGGTCCTCCAGGCTCTTGACGTACAGGCTCGGCACGGGCCCGCCCGCCTCGGGCGCGCGGTTCCGCAGCCGCGACATCAGCGCCTTGATGCTGATCGTCTTGCCGTTGCCGGGGAGCCCGTGCAGGATCACCCCGCGCTTCCACGGCACCCCGAACTCCTTGTACAGCTCCTGCGAGGCGAAGAAGCCCTCGATGTCCTCGATGATCCCGTTCTTCGTCTCCGGGTTCAGTATGACGTCGTCCCACGTCGCCGACTCGGTGCTCTTCCACAGCTCTGGGCTCTTCTTCCAGTACGCCATGTCAAACACGAGGACTTCGTTGTGCAGCTCGTTGGACCATATGCCGGCGGTCTTCAGCAGGGCTTCCGTGATAGCCGGCAGCTGGTTCTTGGTGAGTTCCTGGCTCTGGCCCGGTTCTGGGCTCCCTCCGCGGGGGGTAAGGAGGAAATAATAGTTCTCCATGTGGCCACGACCATTGGTGATACACGTGACATAGTAGAGGAACTCGGTGCCCTGCCATTCGTATCGATACTTGGCGAAGTAGGGCTTCAGGGAGAAGTTGCCAGGGTTGGTGGCACGGTCCAGGCGGAAGGGATTCATGTAAAAGGATGTCAGGGCTACGAAGCTGTCGTCCTGGTTATCGAGCTCGCACTCCGCGAACCCAGCGGCCGCGAAGCCGCTTAAGTCGCAGCTGTCCCCGTCCATATGCGTGACATGGTAATCCGGGTACCGCTGCTTCAGGCCCTGGGTGAGCACGTACTCCTGACACATGACTTTGCTCGAAGTATACTCTTTGAAATCAGCCGCGAAATAGCCCCCGGCGGCGGCGGCGGGGTTCCGGCCCTGCTCTCTCTTCATATTGGCAGCCATTGTGCTGAAAGTGTCTTGCTAGGGAGGGGCTATTGGGGTTTCCAATGAGTCGTTAGATGATCTATGAGACAAGTGAGATGAATGAGATATTGCAGGTTCAGGTCAAGGCGAGCTCTCAAAGCAAGTAGTCGCTATGTTTTAGAATTGGAACTGTTCAGACAAGCAGGCTATGGTTCTCACTTGAGAACAAGCCTGTATTTATACCTTTGAAACCTGTTCATTTCTTCGATGTAGATTGCTTGTCGAGTATCACATATGTCATTCCTGCACTGCCCAGTGCTGCCTGTTCTCCTTTGCCTGGAACAGACGCATATGCAGGGTCTTAGTGTCTGATGTTTGTTATAAGAGCCGTAGGGCAGTGCTGATTCAGGGAAGCAAGGGGAGCATATCTAGGCAGCTGTGTGGGACTGCATATCGTGGATTTATAGCGCTGCTGATCCGAGATCTTGTGGGTGTCGGCAAGTATCGTCAGCTCAACCCTTTTCTAGTTTATGTAGCCCTGTTCCCTACATGCCAATAATTCTCCGAATTACTCATCGGGTATGCAACAATTTCTGGTAGGATGCTGCTGGCAATTGCGCATAGCAGGGTCCAAGAGCCTGAATGTGGACATGGGAGCGTCATGTCCGACCTGCCAGCAGGCCTCCAGGGGCAAATTATACGGCCGATACTTTCGGTGTGAAGCCTTGTCAGCATTTAGCTTGCACCTAGGCCCGGAGGTTGCCTGGGGCCTACCATAGAGTGATGTGCGCGGAACTCTCCATCGTAAGGCGAACTGTTGTGCCTTGCCGTTTTCTCATAACGCAATCCATGGTATATCCGGGATATACCAATGTATCCAAACGGTATCGGCGATGGGGGCATATACTATCAACATTCTCACATATTTCCATGGTTTTGACAAGAATGCAGACGGATATCCTTTTCCGAATAAGGCATCCTCAGGTGTTTGAAGGAAGGCATGAGCTACGTCCTGGATCATCAGCATCTACTCAGACGGTTACCCTGTAGTCTCTAGTCAGCACATGTACCTATATGATCATGATACGAAGAAATGATAATCAGAATCGTTGATAATCAAACTGACCAAGGAGCTTGGGGCTTATCACTACCTTTATTCTCAGGACAAGCTGTATTTCGTAGTAAGATTGACCTTAGAGCGATAGTCGCTCGCTTAACTTAAAACCATTAAAAAAGAAGACATCTTGGGGACTTGAGGCAGAGAGTTGCGAGGCAAGCGTTACATTGCCACTATATAGATCGATCAGCAATTGTACAAGTAATCAGGGGCCTTCAAGAAGGCTGGGCTGACGTCTTGCCAATATCAGTAGATCATGAACTAGGCATGCATCACTTAATATTCACGACAAGCCTTATGCCTATCTAGCTACACCATGGCTAGCCACAACCAGGCTCGTCAGCAACGGCCTTGGTCGCTTCCGTCGCCACTGAACTACTACCCCCGTACGCGCCGCCATCCAGGATAACAGCCTCGTTATTGTCTAAGTCATCCTGGACTCTCCGCCATCTCGTAGCCTTGTCTTTGCGGCCTTCAAGCTCTGCCCCTTTGCCCTTCGCGTCGAAGACGGGCTTGATTAGTCCGCCTAATAGGGGGTTCTTGCTGAATGTACCTCCTGCTCTCCCCCCTCCGCCACCATTGCCACCACCGCCATTTCCGCTCGTCTCTCGGAGGACCTTGCTAAGAAGCTCCGGCTCGTTATCCTCCTCCTCGGGGGTCTTAGGCCGCTCGATGGCCGCCATCCTCCGCACGACCTTGCCACCGACCAAGTCGATGCTGACGACCTGCTGCCGCTTCTCGTACTCGGGCTTGGCATTCCACTCCATCTCGCGCAGAATTTTCTGCTGGCGCTTGAGCTCGCGCGCGCGCTCCTCGGGGCTGGTCCAGATGCTGCCCCCCGTGCCGGCCATGGCGCCGACGACGTCAAAGTCGGAGGCCTCGTCCCGGATGGTGGTGCGCTGCGCGTTGTGGGCCTGGAAGCCGAGCAGGCGGTCCCGGTGCTCGAGGGCCTTGGCCTCGGCCTCGCCGACGAGGTCGTCGCGCGGCTTCGAGAAGGGCGCCGGCGTCTTGGACATGTCCGGCCGCCGGTGCGCTTCCTTGTTGGCCACCATCTTCTCCCGGCCTTGCTCCTGCCGCAGCTCCCGGATCATCGACTGCACCTCGTGCGAGCTCAGGAGCGGCGCGCCGCAGAACGTGCAGGGCCCCAGCCCCTCCTTGACGCAGACGACCTTCCCGCAGCTCAGACAGTTCGGCGCGGCCGAGAGGAGCGGGTGCCGCGCGGCGACGCAGTTGCACCGTCTCGCCGAATCCTCGCCGAGCTGTGTAGGGTTCGTCGAGATCTCCAGGGCGCGGATGGCCGCCTCCAGATCGGTCAGCACCGTCGATGCACCACGCATTGCGGTGCCCCCGGAGATGTTGATTTTGGTCTTCGGGCCTGGGGTGGAAGAGCGAGAGGCAGGTGTGGACCTGGATTTGGACTTTGGCATGTCGGAGATCAGGTGACCTTGAGCGGAGGGGGGCGGTTTTGATGGTGGCGGAGTGGCAGATTTCGGTATTGGCGCTGGCGTCTGCTGCTGCCTCTGCTGCTGCTGCTGCTGCTGCTGCTTGACTGGTGATGCACGACCACTTGATGTTGCAGAAGGGCCGGGCCGGCCGGGCATGTAGTCGTCCTGGAGGTTTTTCTTGCTGTATGCGGCGCCGGGTGCTGGCCCAATATTGGTAACCTGGCGCGGAGGCAGGGCATGTATCTGTGGCTTCTTCTTCTTCTGACGTCCACCAGACTTTGGCACGGTATCCATATCTGATGCATGGCTGCTTCCGGGCTGCGACCCAGGTTGCGACCTAGGCTGCGACACGGGCGTAGATGCGGATGCGGAAGCTGAAGCGGCCTTGGGGTCCTTCCTCCTGGAGTTGAAAGAAGCTATGAAGTCGATTGCTCCTGGTGAATCACCGAGCAGGTTGCTGAAATGTTCTGCTGCCTCTGGTTTGGACAAGGTAGCCGCATAGTCTAGGACTTGCTTGAGCTCCTCGTCTGGTAGAGGCAGGAGCCTTGAAAGCTGAGGTATTGACATTTTGTTCTCTTGTTCTTTTCAAAAAGGCAAGTACCTAGTTATCGTACGTTCAGATCTATAAGATTAACTGTAAATAAGCGTAAAGTTAATCAGGGCAGATAGAATAAGAGAGTCTAGAATGCCTAAGGTTACCGGTAAATGTTGTGTTGTAATAGTTGTATAAGAGTCAGAGCGTTTGATATGACGAACGTGGGGCGGCAGAATACTCGATAACTATGTAACTAGTTAACTCATTAGTTACATAATAGCTGTCTACGTACATATCTTCGTAACCACAAATACCGCCGTCTTGTTATGTCAGCCCTTGGCCCCTTTTCGGCTTCTACACTTTGGAACCACCTCGGAGACATCATGATGATGATCATCATCATCATCATTATGTGATGGCTACCTGGCAAGGCTAGAGCTGAAATATCCGAATTAGAAACTAGGAGGCTTTTCGATCCATCTCACAATCAGCCCTCGCGAAAACATCCTCGTTGCACAATGCAAGCCGAATTTCCGTTTCGTTGGCCTCCCTGAAAATAGCTGCCAGACTGGATGGGTTGTATATTCCGAGTTGGTATAATCCTTTCAGGCTTTATTCAAGCCCCCGGGGCCCAGCCTCTCGCAAGAATACCATCACACTCGTTCGTTCACTGTTGCTCCTGCAAACCACCCTGCCTAAGTACTATGTATGGACGTTACATGGCGCATGGTCTCGTCCCGGAATACTGGTCAGAGGCCAGCCCTTCCCGATGACCCGACAGAGGACCGACCACTTGGCATGACCCTGGCTACACTGGGTCGTATGATTGTATCATTTCCACACCTGCAGACCCTGTACGACTTTACCTGCCCAATCACGACTTCGTCTCAATTTAGCTTTTGCCGTTTATGAAAACACCCGGTGCCGCAAAGTCTACGCAGTCGTACTAGTCACATTGTCACACTTCGGAAACAGTAGCGGGGAGTAAACCAAGATCTGACTACCTAAGCACTTAGAGTAGGGATGAGTTTCTGGCAGTGAGTAAGAATGCTCTGAAACCTCCGCTTCTTACTGGAAAACATCGGCCGCAGTATATAGTCAGATAGTGAGAGGGGATGGAGACTAACATGCTCTTACATTTAGAGCCCGCGAATCGTAGACAGCTGCGTAGATTACCGGTCACTATTACCAGGTACCGCTATAGTTACCACCTAACTACTGCATGTGCCCCTGGGTTTGGCGCGGGGTTTGCGGGGGCGGGCCGTTTAGCGCTGGTCTAACTGCCCGACCCTGCCTAGAGCGTGCTGGAGCCGCTGTACGATACATACATAGCTAGGCTGTGTGGAGACCTATCAGCCATCCGCCATCCGCCATCCGCCATCAGCCAGCAACCAGCAGCCATCAGCCCAGCCCCATGACGCTGTGACGATGGCTGGCCCGTTCCTACATACGCACCTACATACATACATACATACATACATACCGACATACATAGTTCCTACATAGGGGCTGAGGGGGTCGGTCAATCACACACATATTCCATATCTCATATTCTCGGATATCTCATATTCTCGGAAGAACAACCTGCCTCTATAGGTAACCACTCGCCGCATGCAAACTTTGGCGACGACTGCATATCCAGGATTCATCCAATAGCAGTTTGCATGGCCAGTGACGAGGGGCCGTTCTGGGTGAATACAGCATAAGTCGGATGCTCAGATGCTACGTAAACAGTTACCATGACGAGTTCGATAGGCGAAGCCTCCCTCGAGGCCGAACCTCTGCTGTCCCGTGCCGATGCTACCACTGCCATCACGGGAGACCAGGAAAAACTTAATAAATGGCCGCCCCATCCCCACCCAGGGCACTTGTTCCCTGCAGGTGGAACGAAGAGGAGAGGAGAGTTCAAACCTTCCCCCGCCGATTACAGACTCCTAAAAATGGCTACCGCTCTCTCCGTGCTCGGGATCCTGTTCCTGCTTGTGATCCGAATATTCGCCCAGTCACCGTCGCGTCCGGCCGCATCGCCAGCTAGAGGCGTAACATCCTTTCTGGATAAGGATGTCCTGCTTGGCGGCTTCTTTGGCCAGACATTCCTGAAAGACAATGTCCCCCTCCTCGACATCCCTGACCAACTTGTCCAGGATGTCTACTACTACCGTTGGACTTCGCTCCAGCGCAACCTGCGGTATGTCATGCATGGCGCCGGCTGGATGTGTACGGAGTTCGTCCACCCCGTCTGGTATGCAAGTACGTTCGGCACTATAGACGCCGCTGCTGGCCACCACATCGACGAGGCGAGGTGGCTTCGCACCACGGACTATGCCGACGACTACATCCAGCTGTACACCAGGGGCCCTGCCAACTCGCTCCAATATACCCAGTGGATAGCGGATGCCATGAGTCGCCAGTCCATGGTCACTGGAAACCAGGAGCTGTTCGCGGCGCAGCTTGACAACATGATCAATATGTGGCACGAATGGGATCCCTACTTTGACGAAGCGGTAGGCCTGTATTACTACCAGCCGGTGTGGGATGCCCAGGAGCTGTCGCTACCGGGTTTCATCGCCGACCCGAACAACACGGATTGGGACTTGCGCAAAGACGGCCCGGACACGTTCCGCCCGAACCACAACGCGTACATGGTGGCGAATGCGAGGGCGATCGCCAGGGCTGCCAAGCTTACTGGCAACGAAGCCACCGAAGCGACCTTCGGTGAGCTAGCCAACACCCTCGAGGCCGCTATTTTCCGTCGAATGTGGGCTCCCGAGCAGGAGTTCTTCATGGACATCATTCGTCCGGGAAACCCAAATCTGACTAGGCTCACCGGTAGGGAGCAAGTCGGTCTGTTTCCGTACCGGTTCGGCATCGGTCTAGATGAGTCCCACGCTCAGCCAGCTGTCGATGCGTTGTTCGACCCGGACGGCTTCCTAAGCCCGTACGGGCCCACCACGCTGGAGAGGCGGGACCCGTGGTTCATGGCAGAGAAAGAGGACCCTAGTTACTGTAAGTTGATTGTACTTGTGTTTTGAGTATTCCTGCAGCCGCGTCCGCGTTGTAGATATTTAGTGGTTACCATACTAACTTGAGACCAGGCTGCTATTGGAACGGCATGTCCTGGCCGTTTTCAACCAGCCACACTCTGAAGTCCCTCGCGGCGATATACCGCGCGGGCAACACCAACGTTACGGCCGAGCAGTACTACCAGTACCTGCAGACCTACGCGAGAACACAGCAGAAAAACGGCCAGCCCTACGTGGCCGAGTCCCACTATCCCCTGCGGGACGCCTGGAGCGCGGACACCACCAACCACTCCGAGCACTACGACCACTCCACCAACAACGACGACGTCATCACCGGGCTGCTGGGCCTCCTGCCCCAGCCCGACGACAGCCTCGTCATCTCGCCCATCGTCCCGGACAACTGGACATACTTCGGCATCGAGAACGTGCCGTACCACGGGCACCTCGTCACGGTCCTATACGACGAGGACGGCTCGCGCTACCGCCAAGGCAGCGGCCTGACGGTCTTTGTCAACGGCGACATCGTCTACCACAACGAAGACAGCGAGGGGGGCGCGAGCAAGAACAAAAAGCAAGCCACGATACCCATACCCCCATTCCCCGGTTCTGGTTCTGGTTCTGGTTCTGGAAGCGGCGCCTACAGCCGCGATGGCGCCCCCCAGGCCCTGGTGAACATCGCGGCCAACCCGTCGGGCCCCGGGCACCAGTACCCGCAGATCGAGGCGACGTACACCAACGCGGCCGACTACCACTACAAGGCCATCGACGGGGTGCTGTACTACGACGACGTGCCGGACAACCGGTGGACGAACGTCGGGTCGCCGCACGCCAACGACACGCTGACGCTGACCTTCGCGCGCCCGCGCAACGTGTCCTCGGTCACGCTGGCCCTGCTTTCCAACGTCGACCGCGGCGGCGCCGTCGACCTGCCCGCCCGCGTCGAGGTCTACGACGGCCGCTCGGGCCGGCGGCTCGCCGTGGTGGACGAGGATAGCGCGGGACAGCTGCTTCCCAACGACCGCAACGAGATCGTGTTCGACGGCGGCGAGGCCGTCGAGACGACTTCTATCGCCGTCAACTTGTACCGCCGGTCCGACGCCGTCTACGTCGGCGTCTGCGAGCTCGAGGTCTGGGTCCCGCCCGAGACCGGCCCCGCGTACCGTGCCGTCGACGCGTATCTGACCGGGACGTCCACGCGCGTTGGGTACTACTATTTCGACGACGACAATGACAGTTACGGCTTCACTACTACCGCTACCGCAACTGGCGCTGCGACGGCAGTGGTGGGTGGCCTGGCGCCCGACAGCGTCATTTCGTTTCCCGGTGTCATCGGTCCCGGCGGCGATGGCGACGGCACCAGCGTGATCTCCGTTCGGTACGGTAACAGCGGCAACGTCACCGTCGTTCTCGGTGTCGAGGTAAACCATGTGCCCATTGGGAGCGTGAGCCTTCCGCCAACCACCGCCACCACGGGCCGCCGCCGCCGCAGCAGTTCGTACGGCACGGCGACGGTGGAAGGGCCCGTTAAGCTGGGGAGGGGTAAGAATTGGGTTAATCTGGTCAATGGGACGGATGCCATTTGGATCGAGACGTTGGCGGTCACTTGATTGGTTTGATTTAGTTGAGTTGAGTGATCTAGTCACTGGTGGTGCCATATTGTGGTTGTCTTCTTGGGAATTCACTGTTGCTCTGCGCATGTTTTTGGTTGTTGCTGTTGTTGATTGGATATGGTAGTTGAGTATTTCCAAGATGCAAGGACCTATTATCCTATCACTTGACTACTCCCTACTTACTTGCATTGGCTGCATGCATACATAGCCTGGCGTATCTAGCTAGCTGGTTGACTCTTTTATCATTTTTGACTTTGGTCATTCTGATGTTTCTACTATAAATCTGTCCTGTTGTGTTTGTTGCGTCGTTGATGACCATTATAGATCAGTTTTACCTTTGATGTCGGGTCGTTGACTGTAACTGGTATCAAGAAAATACTTGATTATTTATTTTGAATGAATCGCTGGTAAGAGCACCTTCATAACGAAGTTGAACCGTGGTGGTCACAATGGCAATAGCCAACTGATAGATTCCCCCGACCTTTATGATAAACTAGATAGAACTATATATAAACCATGATAGCCAACCAAGTCCATATCCATCGCGCCCGTACTTAGGATGCCTGGATAAGACACCGTCCGCCCCTCGGCGACATGAGAAAGGAAAGACGCTGTACCATATCCTCGTCACTCATGCCCTCCAAGTTCGACATGGTCGCGTTGGGGAACGCGCGGAAGAACCGCGCTGCAGCCAGCCGCATCTCCATGTAGGCGAGATGTATTCCGATACAGGCTAAGAAGGCGGTTGGAGGGTTTCATTAGTCTTCAAGTCCGACGATCGGAGTGTGTGTGTGTGTGTGTGTGTGTGTGTGGTATTTGTCACAACTTACAGCGAGAACCACCCCCGAAGGGCATGTAGGCCTCCTTCATGGCCTGCGTCGGGTTCTCCCACCGCGTGGGGTCGAACTTCTCCGCATCGGGAAAGGCCACCGGGTCCCGGTGCAGGCTGTACGCCTGCGTCGACACGACCGTACCTCCCGGGAGCCAGTGCTTCCCAAACGAGGCGCCGCCTTCCGGCACCACTCGCGGCAAGGCGCCGGGCGCAGCGGAATACAACCGCAGGGTCTCATCGATCACGCGCTTCAGGTAGGGCAGCGCCTTGACGTCGCCGTCGGTGAAGTCCTCCGGCAGCGTGCTGAGCTCCTCGAGCAGCTGCTTCTTGATCTCGGGGTGGCGGCAGACGGCCCAGACCAGGTAGGTCAGGCTGTTGGAGGTGGTGTCGCTGCCCGCGATGATGTAGGAGCGCGCGTTGCCGACGATCTCCTCCATGGACAGCGCCTGCTTGTCCTCGGCCTTGTACATGTGCGAGAACAGCGTCGGCTTGACGTTGTCGGGATCGTTGCTCACGAGGTCTCGGTGGCGTTGGAGCGATTGCCTGGCGTACGTTCCGGCTCTCTTCGACGCTTCGAAGGCAGCGCTGATGACGGGCAAGTTGACATATCCTGAGATGTAGCGGATGAACGGGAAAGACGTGCGCAAGAACAGCGTCTTGCCGGCACTCTCCAGGTCGAGGATATATTGGTTTTTCTTCGGTTTCCCGCATTAGCGACTATATTTAGGGGCACCTCTTCAGGCTTGGAGGGGTGGGCGGTCGGCGGGACGGGAGTCCTGTATGCAGCTAGATATGTGCACTCACCTGTCCATACTCGAGCATGCGGAACGACTCCCCAAACGAGAGCTCTCCGATGACGTCGGTGGTCATGAACATCCACCACTTGTAGAGATCCGCAGCACCGCGCGTGTACATCTCCTCGCTGGCGCGCTGGATGGTCAAGCGGATCTTGGCTTCGACCTGTGGCAAGAGCACCTGCAGGCCGGTCTCCGACATGGGGCCCGACAGAAGCTTGCGGTACCGGCGGTGGAGTTCGACGTCTCGCGTGTTGAAGACGTTGGGCCCCTTAACGATCTTCTCGTAGAAGGGCCCTTTCAGATACTCCCCCTTGATGCGATGGATCTGCCGAGCCCCCGCAGGGTCGGACACATCCACTTGATCTGGGCTCACACGGACAACAGGGCCTGGAGGGTCTGGTCAGCCGAAAGCCTCGAGACGAAAAGACAAGTACGGGCCTTGTCAGGTACGCGGAAGCCGAAACTGGCAAGACTGACCATATTTTTGGTGGAGTGCATGAACCCAAGAGGGGCCGCCTCCCCTGATATTCTGGTATATCAAAACTTTGTTTGTCCAAAGCGTGTACCAGGGACCCGGAATCTTCGCCAAGGGGCTGGTTATGCCCCTATATAACTTCTGTCATCACGCTGTATTAGACACACGGGGAGCATTTCCAGCAGGCGCAGGATCGTCATGGGAGGTCTTACCACGAGAAGTCCAAATAGGAGAGAAACCCCAACAACGAAAAGAGGCGACACGCCAAATAGAAAGTCCATCGTCGTGTCTATTGTCCTGAAAGCTGCCTAGGTTCTCATGGGAACTGCCAAGTTCGATAGAGCTTTAATACCCTCGCAAAGCACCGAGAACTGTATCTATATATATGTGCTGCGGGGCTTCAATGGAGGAACGGAGTGCGGAGCAACATAAGAACTGTCACCAGAGCCATCGGCCAACGGCAGTCCTGTTCCTATATAGGTAATCAATGAATCCCGTGCCGTAACGCTCCCCAAAAAGACGCGTGGATGGGGCACATACCGCAATGCCTTGGATAGTGGATAGCAGCATGGGTGCAGAGTTGACCAATGAGTGTTGCTCTATTTCGCAGACAGGCGGAGCCCCCTTTCCGTTCAGGGCAAAGTGATGGTAGCAGGGGGTTGTGTAGTTTTATTTTCGTCGGGACCGCTTCGGCGCTCGGAGGGCAACGAGTCCATAAACCGATGATCATCTTAGTTCCCTTATCCGCCGATTGTTCTGTTCCAAAGCGGCGGTGGCTTATGCGCAGATTTTATCGTCCGAATGCCGATATCTCCTTAACTCCCGTCCGTGGTCTAGTCAGTAGAGCGGCAGTTGAACTATTAATAGGAATATAAATCATTTCGAAAACTAGTAGTCATCATGCATACTTCGTACCTTCATGAACAATTTATATTCAGGCCGTTCAAATTGACTAATCATAGTGCCGAGGGAGTACGCATCAATCCTTGGATTTACTCTGCAGGCCATCAGGTGTCGGCGGTGACTATAGTCAGCCCCCTTTTATGAAGTGACGGTTAACTGTTTTGAACATGAGACTTATAACTACTCCAATACATTTCTCGGGCACGGCCACGGGCACTCCTCATTTATGTATCTACTTATGTATTCATACATTCATGTCATGACTCCGTATAACTACGCAAGGTTACTTGAATAAATGCGACTTTACATGCTGGGCTTCATTAACTACCTCGGCCAAAATGCTCGTTGATGGCTTTTATAACTGGTCCGAATGCCTAAGGTATTTATCGCCCCGCCGAACTGTGCTCGGAGGTACCAAGGGGCCGAGACCGAGACGCCGGCGGCCGTCAATATACCTTACCATTACATCACCACGTACACGTTATATATTATATGATACTCACATGTATCCATAGAGCAATGGCACAAGTTACACTAGTAGAATTCTACATGTCCACACAAAAGCTTCAGACCAATTGTTGTATAACAGAAGAAGTAGTGTTGTCTGGACGGTGTCTTGCCCGAGTAACTTAGACAGTCGTGTAACTTGAAGTACACTATAAGTTATAAGACAGTATCGACCGATGGGGACGGAGATACATATTTGCTGCCAGGATCCACTGGGCCTGGAATCAAGATCTTACTCGGCATAATGTGGGATGGCTGACCTGATACCTGACCTAGTATTTGCGCGAATATGGGACGGTTCATTTTTGGATCTGTGACTTCTGTGACCTCTTGACATCGGAGCAGGCCCACTCGGACGACTCCCACTCGGATGACGGTTCGGAACTTCGCAAGCCGGCGATCCATAGTCTTATACTGAAAATATACGTAGCGTTCGCCGAAATGGTTTTATATATAGCGGAGATACCCAAGTCAAATCTTCCCCGATTTATAATGGGGGGACTTTCACATGTTCACGAGTCCATGCTAACTTACTTCGTCTTTACTATCAGGAACCAAACCTTCTCCCACTAATATTAAATCTCACTGCATACAGTGATTTAGATTCATTATTGACAATCAAAATGGCCGTCCGGAACTGATTCTGACTCAAAGTCAAAGCGATCTCCTACCGGGATCCCTGTCACTCATCGCATTTCGCTGCCTTTCAATCATTAACGCGAGGTTGACCAAACCTCACCCCCTCAAGGGGCTTTAGTGGGCTCGGCACTCCTGTAGCGAAGGATAGGGAAAACCCCGTTTTTGGATACTTTCTTGTATGCAACTGACTGCGCGAATTATGATAGAGTCGATAGGGGCTTCGCATCGACTTGGGTCTCAAGGTTTTTCTACTACGTTCAGATTGAAGCAAGCCGGTATGGCTCTCTACGGGCCGTCGTTCACATAAATTATACATATACTCCGAACAGTGACTACATCCAAGGCCAGGGCAGTCTGAATATCAAGCATGATTCCATTGACCATTCCGTGCCTTACATACAATGCATCTGGGCTATAACTAACACTTTGCCCGAGGCAATGAAATGGCTATGAATCGACATGAATCGAGATCTTATTCACACTGTAACTCTCACGCAACAAGACAACATAAGATCCCCTTCGGAGCACCAATGCCGCAGGAGAATGCATATATTTCCATTTACTCCAATAACGTAGATTCAAACTGTGAAGATACTATATATCCCTGACAATGTCGAGCGGTAGCAACTTGCGAGACATCATTATATCATTATATTCTTTCCGCTCTTTCCGCCCTTTCGCTCTTTCCGCGTGTTCTCGGAAGAGCACATGTCTCATTATCACAGTATCACACGAATGATAGATCTCAAAGGGGTAGCATTCGGTCTATCGCCCCTGGACGTAATCGCGACAGTAACCAAAGGGCGTGCCGTCAACCCATCCCAACCACTTGATTGGACTTCCCCGCGTGGGGTAGTGAGCTTGACAGTTGCCTGTGATAAACGTGGTTGTGTTCCGACCGAGTCGTCGGTATCACTGCATATAGGACGACCAATGGCCTGGACGTTGACGTTACACAAAAGCGACGGAACGAGAATGTGATTGCTGATCCGGCCTGTGATATTGGGTTTGTCTCTAACGGTGGACTTACAGGCTATCAATATAGGAGCCTTACCACGCGGAATATGAGCCGCAGGTGTACAGAGTGCCATATATCTTCATTTGAGCACAAACATAATAGTCATAATGATAATATAGAAGGTCTGAGTAAGCTTTCGCCAGCGAGCTGCTTTCTATAAATACTTGGTGTAGAGGCAACATGTAGTCGCTAGATTCTTGCATCTCAATATGCCCATCCTTTGTCAAGCAATCCAAACATGATTACTCCGTGGGCATTCTTCATACTTGCAATTGTCGGCTTGGGGGTGTTCCGACTATCAAGAGTTGGCCGGAGGCCCCCTGGCCTTCCCCCCGGACCACCTACCCTACCTATCGTTGGGAACCTCCATGAGCTCCCTCAGGAGGATGCGCGTCATCAACTCCAAAAGTGGGCACAGGAATACGGGTAAGCATTGTCATATTTCTCTCTCCTTCCACGGCTGAAGAGATGTATAACCTCGTGAAGACCGATCTACTCTTTGGTCTTGGGTACCAAGATAGCAATCGTGCTATCCTCCGACCAGACTGTCAAAGATCTGCTTGACAAGAGGAGTGCCATATATTCAAGCCGCCCAGACATGTACCTCGCGAGCGTCATCAGTGGCGGATATCGGGTCGTCGTCCAAGTATGTCCTCTTGAATGTCTTCCTTACAGTAGACACTGTTAAACCTGCGGTGATAATATAGCCATATGGTGCCTTATGGAGAACCATGCACAAGATTATACATTCGGCGCTCAACATCAACGCTGCTAAGACCTACATCCCATACCAGAACTTTGAGAGCGAGCAGATGCTCTATGACCTCCTTGAACAGCCTGACGAATACAAGAATCATCTCCGCCGTTACACCTATTCCGTCACATCGCAGGTCACGTTCGGATATCGGGCTCCCAGCATTACTGATGAAAACCTACAGCAACTGTTCTATTGTTTTCAGTTTTTCTCCGATGCAATGGCGTCAACAATTGCAGGCTTGCTCAACTTGTACCCGATTCTGCGAAGTCTTCCCGATTTCCTACTGCCAATACGGAGGAAGACACGAGAATTCCA
This sequence comes from Diatrype stigma, assembly GCA_022225965.2. Classification (NCBI taxonomy): domain Eukaryota; kingdom Fungi; phylum Ascomycota; class Sordariomycetes; order Xylariales; family Diatrypaceae; genus Diatrype; species Diatrype stigma. The sequence continues at coordinate 29,712 of JAKJXP020000173.1, read as the reverse complement.
CAAAGTCGAGTTGGCCTTGTATATGAAACATTGGGTTACCGCTAGAAACCAGATCAAGAGTGGAACCGCACTGGTAGGTTGATATCCGAATATCGACTGATAGCGTAGCTTACAAGTTTTCACTTCTGCAGCCCAGCTTCTCTTACAACCTACTCAAGGCACAGGAGGAGGAGAAGTTCTCTGACGAAATTGCCTGCTACATCAGTGGGACTGTACTCGAAGCGGGATCCGATACTGCAGCCTCGACATTGATCGGGTTCGTTCAGGCCATGGTTCTGTTTCCCGAGGCTCAGAAGAAAGCCCAAGAAGAAATCGATCGCGTGTGCGGCGACAGACTACCAACTATGGATGACGAGTTCGACATGCAGTATATTCGTGGTTGTGTCAAGGAAAGTCTCCGTTGGGTATGTATCCCCCCCTTTTTCATGTCGGATCCCTGTATTGGTTATGGCCCAGTGAGTTCTTAATCGACTCTATGTGATTTCTTGCTCTCGTGGCCAGTACTGATACAGCTTTTGACATGCTAACCATGGCAAATTCTCCAAATCTGTTTATAGATGCCTACTCTCATCTTGGGAGTGCCACATGCGGTGATCCGAGACGACGAGTATCTGGGATACAAGATCCCAAAGGATGCTGAAGTCATCCTCAACACTTGGTGCGTTATACACTCTAGACTTCAGATTATAGGTAGAGAGAGGTAGATGGATTAGGACGCCTGCACCAGCACCACCAATGCCGGCACGCGCGGCATAGCACGGCATATTATAGCTAACGATATCTAATCGAACCTTGCAATGGCTAACTTACCTACCTTACCCACCTCATTCACAGGACGATCCACTGCGACGCCAACCGGTACCCCAACCCGCGCGTCTTCGACCCCTCCCGGCACGCGGACGACCTCCAGACAGCAGCCGAGGCGGCCGCGAACCCGGACGCGTCGAAGCGGGACCACTTCGGGTTCGGCGGGGGCCGGCGGCTCTGCCCGGGCTTGCACGTGGCCGAGCGGATGCTGTTCCTGGGGATCGCGCGCATGCTGTGGGGGTTCGACATCGCGCCCGCGGTCGACGGCGCGACGGGCGAGCCCATCCTGCCGGACCCGCTGAAGCTGGTCCTCGGCGGCATCGTCCACCCGGCGCCGTTCCCGGCGAAGATCACCCCGCGCAGCGAGGCCCGCGCCCGCAGCATCCGCGACCGCTGGGCGGCTGACCGCGCGCGGCTCGACGCCGAGGGCCAGTGGAGGGAGGTCCCCGAGGGCATGAAGTTCCATGCGTATGCCCCTGATAAGGATAAGGAGAAGGAGTGATTCAAGTGGGTTTTTGGTTGGGTTTGCGATGGTTTCTTTTTTGGTGTCAGACACGACAAAGGCTGTTCTGAACATGGAGATAATTTTGTGCTTTTCTTGGTTTTTCGTTTCGGTTCTCCTTGATATGTTTGGGTCTGCACGGTTTGGAGACGGATGGGAGATTGACTGACTGACTGACGGGAACAACGATTTAAAGTGGAAAAAGTACTTGACAGGGGGTAGATTGGACGTCATGTAGGTTCGTCCTACAGGTTGCTCAAAAGCTCAAAGATGAAAAACGATCATTCTTTGACGATTTGACCAATGCATCTCCTTTCCTATGTTTCCCCCAGGAAACCTCACGCAGAGCTATGTGCAATAATGTCGTCCAGATAGGTACCTAGGTACTGCTTTAAGGAGGTGGGCTGGACTTGGTGTGCATCGCTGTAACACGATAGAAATGACGCTCACACTCGGTGCAACATTGCCGAGTTATAGAGTCGCCCCTTTCCCCAAGCCGCTCTTGATAGTTACAAGCTATTGGTTCAGCTTGGAGCTTAACAAGGCTCTTGGGCAGTATTATACTGACATTTCTTTGATGCAACTTGGCGGAAGCACAGGCATACCTACTCAGTTGGGCGGTAAGACCGGAGCTGACCGGGTATGCGGATATGGAAGCGGCCCGGCCCTCAAGACAACCTGGAAGTGGGTAGTATAGACCCCTGGATATAGATCCCTGGATTCTAACTTTAGCATCAAGATCAGATCAGCCCCCACCTTACCAAGCCCCCTTCTATCCCTTGAGGTCAATCTAGCTGAAGCGAATGCAAGTGGGGATATAAATGAGGTAATTACTATGTGTCCAATCAACAGGCAATATCGTAGTGTCTGATGCGCCCCAACGCCCATAATCTCAGCTGTCAGTGCAATGATACCTGGTGGCTGGTTGACCTTCGACTTGGGTCAAGTGAAGTGAGGCTTCATACAGGTTATTGACTGAACTCGTTTGACTATCTGGCCAGTTCTTCATTTTTAAAGACGATCATTTGTTTTGTTTTAATCTGCGTCTGTACGTAACTGTTGCGTCAATGTATGCTGGCCAGATGTGAAACCCCTCTTACTTCCCCGTCTGCCCAGAATATACCTACGACAAGCCGGAACTGGGAATCAATGAAAACATGTCTGTGCTTCGACGATCAAGAGATCTTGTCGATCTTGCCGATCTCTCCTATCTCCATCCAAATGGACCCACCCCTGAGCCATATCAAGATCCAACACACTCGCGTCTTGTCGGGCGTAGGCTACAGAGTCGTCTCAGTAATAGTCAACCCTCATCCTCCCGGGCTGTTGAGCAAAGAAATACCGGTAAGCCCAATGCAACACAGGAACAAGAAAGCGCAAGCCAAGAGGCGGCTACTCGATCGCCGCGGCATGTAAACAATGGCATCAACAAGCCGCTACCGCCGCCCCCAACGACCGTAATCATCTCTTCTACTCTTACCTCTACTCCAACCCCGGTCCCGGTACCGACCCCGACTCTGTCTCCGACCCCCTTTTCCGCCCCTAGACCAAATTTGCGTTCACGCTTCAATGCGGGACCGGCATTGGGTCAAGCCCCCGAGACCGAGAATCCAAGGGTCATTCTGGTTCCCCAGCATGTTGACCCGGATCTGTCCATCACGGCGGTCCTCTCGCCACCACGAGAGAAGAGGACCCATTATCGACCCGCAACGGGCGATCTATGGCCCTTTTTAGATATGGCGGCCCCGCCATCTCGGAGACCCCAGCGAGAACCAGGCGGGGAAGTAACAGGCCAGCAGCACCAGCAGCAGCAGGAGGGGGAACCTACTGCCAGTAGTTATCGTGGAGAGCAGAAGGAGCCGACCGAAGATCGACAAGAGAAAGTCAAAGATGAAAAGAAAGAAGAAGAACAAGAAGCAGAAGATGAAAAGCCATCGGACTACGAGCTTTTCGTCCAACAGGCGCGGGAAAAGGACCCCCGCTATCGCGAGCAACTACTACGGATCTTCTCGCGGCGCGGGGCGCGGGACGGTGGCAGTGGCAGTGCCCAGAAGAAGGCAACGCATCGCGATCTAGACCGTCCCCGCATGTTCAGCTGGCAGCGGGCGGCTGCGAAGCGCCAACAAGAAGAAGACAGCGGTGGCGACGGCGGCGACGGCGGCGGCGTGAGGCGGAGCTGGGGAGCAAGTGAAACGGTGAAGTCTCAACAGAATCCAAGCACTAGAAAGCGGCATTCAGACATTGGGCCTTCCAACTCTGGTGGTGGTGGCCTGAGGAGGAAAGGGAGTATGTCGAGTCTCTCGAGTATGGGGAAAGCCCTGGCCAACTATATCAAGCCCCAGAAGTCACCTCATGCGCTTTAGAAGTATATACGATTAATGGATATATGACCCCTAAGTGCCTGCTAATGTGAACAGCTCATTTTATGTAAGATAAACTAATGGCGAATGATCCTTTGGTGTAAATGACTGGTGGTCAAGGCCGGGAGCAACATTCAGACAAACACAACAGTAGCTCTTGAGATGATAGCCGCTATCCATTCGAATCTGAGTGATCTATAACGAATATTACTGGTTCGCCATGACTAGTCCCAGATCTATCTCTAATGTGCTACCAAGTCACACGGTATCGTGCATCAGCTGATATCGTCTAGCCACTTACGATGCACCCAATGTGTCTATGGCAAACAGGGTAGAACGGTGCCGGATAGAATCAGTAGTACATGTAATCAGTATGATGTACAGCTTGCGTATGTTTCCCTTTATCTAATGGGTAGATCTTACGACGAATACCCGAGCTAATCGACATGAGGATACGGCTCGCTTTTTATATGATGATTTGCCTATGGTCACAAGATATTTTATGCACTTTACTCCCTAGACAAAAATGGGTCTTAACTTAGACGCCCGACACAGGACTCACATTGACCGCAAAAGGGGCTGCATCCAAGTGTTGTGCATCGAGTGTGCCCTGAACAATGTATTATGAAGTATGCATCGATCCTGCAGGCAGTACAAACGCCGTACAATGACTCCCAAGGTCACAAGTGTGTCTGTGTCCTCAAATCATCTGTTTGTTCCCCTTACCGAGGCGCCAGATAGCCATTGTTCATCACAGGGTATGCTGTCGGTTACGTGCAGCAGACTTGCAGATATGCCACGATTAGATGCAATTGCATAATAGAACCAGGAGCTTTTCAAGGACGCTAGCTATAATGCTACACAATGCTTCGATCACTCGTGCGGGCACCGGCAGGTTTTGCCTCGTGGCCGCCCAGTATCTACATGCAGGTCTCAACTCAAGTACTTAGATAGCCACTAGTTAGGGAGAGGATCTTCAGCCTATCATGGAAGCACCGGCCTATGAACTTTACAGCTACGAGCTACGTAGGTAAGCAGATAGGCAGCAGCAGGACATGCCTGGTTAGAGGGGCATACTTAGACTTATACATCAGGAGTAATTGATGCCAACTCTTCCCCAATCACTTGGTACCCCATAACAGGTTTGAGTACAACAGGCGGCGACAACGTCAGCAGCAGCATCAGGCCAAGACACACTTCATACGATATTGCATCTACTATTACAAGAAATACGCAGCAGATCACACAATACATCTAATACCAAGTCCCTCCTAAACAGCAGAAAGGGGGGAAAATGACGAACCGATCGATCCCCCGCGAAAGACGGTATGCCCTACAGCAAGGGCTCGAGCAGCTTGCCGTCTGGCTGAACTACGATGAGACCACGAAGCACTTCGTGTCACACTTGCTGAGCAGCGAGTATGTGCGACCATTCTTTCGAGAGTACCGGCGGGACTACCTCGAGCCAGCGGCTGTGGCGGCGGCATCCTCATCACCACTGAGTTGTTCTAGTCCCAGCAGTGGTGTAGTGGGGACAGGAGCCACGACGACGACCACCACGACCACCACCACGAAAATAGCAACCATCGAGGGCGCGGGGTGCGACGAGCTGTTTCGGTGGGTGCGTGATAAAAACGCATTCCACCAGCCCCAGTACCACGCGAGCATCAGCAGTGGCGGCAGCAACGGCAGCAACCATCATCACCACAACAGCCATCGCCATCACAGCCACCATCTGAGCAAGAAGACCTGGACGCCCCTCGACCACGCGGCTCGCTTCGTGGTACGGGTCCTGCGCTTCAGCTGGGACAATGGCGGCGAGTGGTCGCACGGCCGCTTCGACCCCGACGATGACGAGAGCGACCTCGAGTTCTACCAGGTCTGGGCCGTGCTGCGCTACCTCCAGGCCGAGTGGGAGGCCGCCAACCTCGAGGCCTGGGATGCGGATAGCTTGATGGCGACGCTGGTGGGCATGACAACGACGCGCTAGTCATGGAGGTTGGTGGATGGATGGGTGGATGGATGATGACCTATTGGCTGGTTGATTGTTGACGGGGTGGGCGGGAGGAGGAGCGGAGTTATAAAGGGAAGGGGGGTGGTCTTCCGTAGCATTGTCTTTTCTTGCCTTTTGTTCATGTGTGTATCATCGTTGTTCTCTTTCCGCTTCCACTTTGAAGTCTCGATAAGCTCGCCGGATGGTCCGTCGGCCAGGATGTTGGAGAGGTAGTGCTGTGGAAGCAAATGCACCTTTCTCAGTAGTTTTGACGTTGAAATGTGCTCATTGTGAATAACCATATTGCGATGACATACAAGCCAAGGCCAAATGTCTACGCTACCTTTCGCGAAGGGGGATGACTGAAGCAGATATCACCGAACACGAAAGATCCTTTGTGAAGTATAGCCCCCCCGCTCTTAAAAATCACCTCTTGATGAAGCTTGCACTCCTTGTAGTGCTTCTAACCGTCCCTTCCCAATCAGTCATTGAGTCTATTATGTCTCGTACGGATATCGATTCCTCTTGGGACTAGCCCGCTAGCTTCCATGTTGACGAGTCCGGCATGCTATGTATTTCCCGCTTTCCCAGACCGAGGACAACCGCACCATTCAGGGTTTTCTCCATAGGCGCTATACTACGTAGCTCCGTTTGTCACCGTGGCAACAAATCCATACCGGAGGCTACTTGAACTCCATCTCTGTTGCAGGTCAGGGGCTGCATTCGGAGATAGGAGCTAGGAAACGCCCCACCTGGGCCCTATAACTTCTGTCCGAAGCTTTACACTGCTTCATTCTGTATATAACCTCTCTTACAGCTCTAACTTAGAAAGCTCGTATCTAGCCAGACAATTATCACTTTCTGCTATATTATGCCCTATGCTTTAATCGATCTCCTAGAACGTTATATATATAATGATTATTATTGAAGACATGTTAAAGTTATTATTATATATATATTAAACATTCTGAACTAAAAAGTAATTAAACGTAAAGTACGAAGGTCGCGGCCAAAAGTAAGTAGCCTCAGGTACGGCTTAGGACAGTATAAAAGGTCTTCACGTTTTACTATGTTTAGACCTAATACGCTATAATACAGGTAATACTAGCGCTTCATTCGCTGGAGCATTGCAACTAAAGCCCCTTTAAAAGCAAAGCTTCCGGGGGCATTAGTGCTAAACACTGTATGTTACTGTACTCTGTGGCGTACTGTGGAGTAGTCTCATCATGGCTACTTACTTTTGGCCGCGACCTTCGTAATGACGTTAAGCCGCGTTGTTATGAACAAAATCGGATGTTATTCTCCGTGGAACCAGTGCCAGTTGATGGATAAATCCGGCTGGGCCCGATCCTTTCGGGTCCGCTTTCAGACCTGCCCAATTAGTAAATAACTAGGAGTGCTAGATAATCATCCTAGCTTCCGAGCAGCTGCCCCTAAGCTGCTCCCCAGCTTAGAATATAAATACTTTATGGCTCATTCACACCATTATTTTCTGCAGTGCTTGCCCGCTCACAGTTGGTATCTATATCCTTCTCTGAAGCTGTTGCAATCTATATGGATCACCCCTGTTACGAAAGCATGGATCACCCCTGTTACGAAAGCATGGATCCCCGAGACCTCGTCTGCGACCGATGCTGGTGCAACTTCTTCAATACCGAGGCTTTCGAGAAGTGCTGCACGAAGGCTGGAGCTGATGACGACACAGTTTCTATCGAGGCAATATCTACCGTCTACGACACGAATCGTGCCGCGCTTAAGGGCTGTGTTTGGTGTGGCTACGTCAACAATTTCATAGATGAATCGCATGATGGGGAAACCGAGGTCAGAGTGCAACTTAACCCTTCGTTCATGAGGGCGTGCACGCCAATAGGCAGCAATGTCTTTAACCTCAGTATTGGTTGTCATTCCCCGGCAGGCTCGTGGAAATCCGGGGCTTTCTTATTCCTTCACGCCTTCACAACTGAAGAAGATAAAGCATCAGAACATGTGACTGCACGTCCATTGCGAACGGATGTCGGCAGCGAAGCTGCGAGTACCCAGATGCAGACGTGGTTGAGGGATTGCGAAAGACATGAATGTTGCCCTAGTCCGCATATACAGTCCATGCTCCCAACAAGGGTCATTGAAGTCAGTCCCCCAGGACAGCAAGAGCCACGACTCGTTGAGCCTGGAGGCATTCGGGGATCATACGCAACGTTGTCGTATTGCTGGGGTGCCGTCCCCTTTCAAACCCTCAGTAGCGCCAACTATGTCCAGTTCACAAAAAGCTTGGATATGTGCACTTTGCCTCGTACATTCCGCGACGCTATCACGACCACCCGCAAGCTGTCTATACCATACATATGGATTGATGCCCTCTGCATCATTCAGGACTCCGAAGAAGATAAGATGAGAGACATTGCGCAGATGAAGGACATATACTCCTCTTCTGTTGTGACGATCGTCGCTGCTTCTTCAGACAGTGTATCCGGGGGCTTTCTACATGATCGTAACCACTCGGAGACGGTTTACACAATACCTGCCCGGATCCGACCAGGTCAGTTTGGAACGATGTCTGTCAATGAACTGGATGCCGCGACCTACGATGAGCGCTCTGAACCTCTTGCAAAGAGGGCATGGACGATGCAGGAACAGTTACTCGCTCAGCGAACACTCACCTTCGCCACGCACACCATGATATGGAGTTGCAAAGCTGGTACGAGGAACTTCGGTGATTCCCTGTATTTTCCACATGACCTCGATGCCGGATACAACGATAATGATGAGAAGTACAGCCTCAACCTCAACTCGCTCCTGATCACGAAACAAGAAGCAGATTCTCACAAGGATAAGGCATTGAGTTGCTGGTTGCGTCTTGTGACGGCTTATTCTCTCCGCCGTGCCAGTCTTGAGTGCGACAAGTTGAATGCAGTGGCTGGCATCGCGTCTTCTCCCCCTTTCGTTTCTAGTCTGGGGCCGGGCTACTTTGCCGGGCTATGGGAATACAATCTCGCTAGACAACTCACGTGGTACACTTCACGCTGGCACAGGACTCTCTCGGAAGGCGAAGTTTTCACTCCCCATAGACCAACCACATACCGAGCACCTTCTTGGTCGTGGGCCAGCCTAGAGGATGGAGTCATTCTATCTGATTTTACATTCGACGATGAAGAGGAAACTGAGGAAGTCGTTTGCGAAATAATAGAGTGCGCGACGAGTAAAAAATACCCCGATAAGAACCCCTTCGGAGAGGTCATTGTTGCACATCTCAGATTAAGAGGTTCGTTAAGGAATGCATGGTTCAACCCGCTGAATTCCATGGTCATTTTGCTTCCCATCCCCGACTCCGATGATCTCAATGGCGTACAAGAAGCTGTGATACCTTATGAGGACGCTTGGAAAAAACATATCGCGGACTTCATGGAGGCGAACCCCGACACTGAACCCGAGGAAGCTTGGGACGAGGAAGATTGGGACCTGCACCGCCTCCATCCCAATGTTACCGCCGGGATCTCTGACGAATCCCAAGCCACCAATCCGGTCATTGTACATTGTCTTCCGGTAACTCATAACAGTACCTTGGAAAACGGCGTGACGGGTTTGTTACTTACATCCTCTGGGGAACCGGGTAGGAGTCTATACAAGAGGATAGGCCTTTTCCATAAGGGGAAGATAGGGGAATTTCAAGACCTCCCCAAGAAGGACATCACGCTACTATGATACCAACCATCAACAACTATAGCACAATGGTAGCCCTCACGACATATGCTGTGATTCACCAATATCAATGCCAGCATCTTCGTATGGTAATCTCACATTCCGGAATAGGTTCTACAAGAACACAAGACCATGACATCATGTTAGCTGGTATATATTTGTGGTGGCGATGTTGGTTCCGAGTTTGATACATATCCATGGTTCTCCGGGTACTTTAGGCTTTGCTATATGTACCAATGGTGGTGAGCAATCGCACGTCGGTGTGGGCATGGTCCCCAAGGTCCTTGACTAAACGCGCGGTTAGTTTGCCTCCGGTAACAGTAACGTTTCATACACTTGACTGAAAGCGAGAAGATATTTAAGAAAGGGGCTTTATGAAGCGTGACATGTTTCTATTTTCAAACATGACTACTCTATTTCTTCAAGAGAGTCTCAGGGTGCTTTATACCCCCTATGTAGCTTATGATGTTGAGATGGCGCTTGAGTATCTTTTCATAGTATCCCTGGTTCCCGTAGACATACTTCACATCATCAAGTCTATATCAGCCCAATGAAAATATCCTTCACCCTAGCCATGACGCATTGAGTCCCGGTAGCTCCAACGTGCAGCCAGAACCGCCCAGGATGCTTTGCCCCGGGTGACTCACTCGCTATCACTGAAACTATTTCTAGAACACGTAAAGAGGCGGGTGAAAAAGTATGCTCCTCAAAGAGCAGCATAGTTGTACTAGTCTCACTTAGTAGACGTCAAATTGAAGCGGCTGAGCGCAAAATCCGCCAGCAATGGATCGCTTTCGCCGGTCAAGACGAGCTTGGTCAGCAGCTGGCCCACGCCCGCGGCCAGCGACACACCGGAATGCATGACAGCAAGCGTCAGGCCCTCCAGCCCGGTCTTGCCGAGGATCGGGTACCCGTCCTGCGGCGTCGGCCTGTGTCCGATGGTGTAGTAGTCCAGTTCGAGCTCGTCGCTGTCATTCAGCGCGGCCTTCAGCGTGGCGAGGAGCTCCTCGGCCGTCTTCTGCGGGTCGGGGCCCGGGTCGCCGCCGGCCTCGTCCGTGCCCGCGAGGATGCGCCCGTCGAGCGTCTGGCGCATGTGCAGGTCCGTCTCGTACACCACCCCGTGCAGGAGCGTCCGGCCCGGCGTCGTCGGCTTCGTGTGGATGAGCAGGCCCGCCTTCGTCGTCACCGGCAGCGTGATGTTCTCCGCCGCCAGGAGCGCCACGCTGCCGAAGCCGCCGGCCAGCACCACGTGGTCGGCGGACAGCTCGCCGCTGCTGCTAGTCACCACGCCGCCCACGCTGCCGTCCGCCTGCTTCTTGACGAAGCCCGTCACCGCGTCGGAGATCACCTTCGCGCCCCGGGCCTTGGCATCCTCCAGGAACAGGAGCGCGGCGTCGGCGGCCTCGACCGAGCCCTCCTCGTCGACATAGAGCCCCCACTCCGGGAGGCTGCTGTCGGCGATCTCGGGCTCGCGCTCGGCGATTTCCGTCTGCTCCACGCGGACGATATCGTAGCCCCACGCAGCGTGCTCCTTCCGGTACGCCTCGAGCTCCTCGGGCGACATGTCCCACGACAGCGACCCGCCCCAGTGGACGGGGAGGCCGGGGAGCAGGCCGCCGCCGGCGCCGTCGGTGAGCTCCCGCCAGTGGTGCATGGAGTAGTGGCGGAGGTCGTAGTAGAACTTTGGGTTGCCGGCCGCCGCGTTGATCCAGGCGAACGAGTTGGGGGTCGCCACGCCGCCGAGCTCCGATGCGACGACGGTCACGTTGGCCTCGTGCGAGAGGTGCCACGCGATCGAGGCGCCGACGATGCCGCCACCGATAACGACGACATTCGGGCTGCCGCCGCCGCTACTGCCGGCTAGGACACTCATGCTTTTTTCGAGGGGTTGTTGATGGTGAGGAGAGGGGTCCAGATAAGATGCGGGGTGAAGAGCGCGGTGCGTCGTAGAAGTGGTGGCCATCGGCACGGGACGGGAAGGACTACCTTTTTATATATGTAGGGACAAGGTTGCTCCACGCTCGAGCGGGATTGGAAGAGGCCTGGGGTGCGCTGATCTTCACGTCCTGTGGTAGGCGCATCGGGATTCTGCGATTGTCGGGTTCTTGCGATTGTCTGTGAGCTACAACTACAGGGGCCGGTGCCTGACCCCGGGGTTAGCACGGAATGACATGATATCTCGGCAGATCACGCCGATTTGACTTTGCCGTTTACGACGGTTTGACTAACCCCATGGGCGCCGATATCGCCTCTGCCATTGGAATACCTTTGTTACTTCTTTGCGATATTTGGGCCAAGTTTCCTGCCAAACTAATTGCTCGTAACTATCTTGCCAAGTACAAAATGTAGAACAATGAGAGACGGAAACAAGAATAGTCTATGTTCATGGTTCGTCCTTAATCATTATAGCCAGGAGTGGGGAATCCATGCGAGCATACTAATCATTGGCTATCTGACACCATTGTCCTGGTAAAGGAGAACGTGAATGGCTATCGGACAAATCTAAACATGATACACTTTCGATTTCCCCCCAGTAGAGTCGCAGCGAATCAAGTTTGATATATTGCGTAGGAACGGATGGCGGGGTTCGTTGATAGGAGATTCTCGAACCATGTGTCCACTATATAATTACTCGGTATTTCTCAAGAACACTTTAGCCGCAGGACTCCTCAAGAAGAGAACATCAAGGCAGACCTCTTCTTATAATGCCAAGTACAATACCAGCTTCTTTCTTGGGAATTTACTCCGTTTCTACCATCTTTAAAGGGGTAGTTCGAGTATATGATAAGGAAGACTTCTTGTTCAGACGGGCCACTTTTAGGCAGACGGGGACTCAAAGTAAACATGAAGCATGAATGCAATCGGAAATATCCGATCGCAGTATCTGGGCACATTGGAAGATGCCAATGTGCATATGCATACCGCCACAATAATCGATATATACTCATGTTGGTCACTTACGAAGGGTCAGTCGAGGCACAAGAGAATCGTGGTGTAGGTAGTCAACATAGGACAACTGTCCGGCAGTAGAAAGAAAGGGGCGCTTTAGCCCCGGTACAGCATTGATAATTGCACCACCCACGCCAGCCGTAAATCCCTTGCTATATACAGTAGGCAAAATAGACATCGACGAATATATGCTCGTGAGCATTGGAAGAACTAACTTATATGTCCCTCACGGAAACTCTGGATCCCATGTATAAAAGGTTGTAATAGGAACCCTAAGCCATAGCGGCCCCTCCCCATGTACAGCAACATCTAGCGGCAGCACGTAGTGCACAAGAGGCTGATTCATGGAGATCTCTCAACTACCTAGGTAGGTAGAACCTCTAGGAATGTTGTCTCCCAGAATGTTATGAAGTTTGCTTATGGCTTCTAGCAACAACAGGTACTATCAATACAGAGTAGCGGGAGACGAGGCGCCATGTCTATACATATTGCAAGGACGGTTGTCATATGGCGTCCATAGGGGTTAAGACTAGGTGTGTATTGTAGAAAAAGCATCATGGGTGTGTGTAGGTAACAGGCATAGCCAACGACTTTGCATCTTCATGACACATATGAGCAATCAAAGCCCCAGCCCCTCTACGGTGGGCAGGAGATTGTATTTCGACACACATGTAACCTTATTTGTACCAGTATGCCTATGCCTACCTAGAGAGACAGAGCCTCACGGGGAACCTGATGCCACCCCATTGTCAAAGCTCCTGCCACTGCCGTGGCAACCAAACCACACCTACAACCCAGACTTGCCAATATAAGTACAATTGAGCAACTAATCCTCCAACAATTCAAGCCAGGTTGGTGTAGTGGTTAAGCACATTTGAATTCTGCCCCAAAAAAACAAACGGTCAACTCACAAAAAGTGAAAGAAAGACCTTGGGTTCGATTCCCTGTGGCTGCCCCAATGGACACCGCAGAACGGGTAACTCTCCCACCCTGTGTGCTACCTCCACAGAACGGCAGAGACAAATGGCAAGAAGAAAAAAAGACCCAGGTTCGATTCCTGGACCAGGCATAATTTTTTGGACTTTTTCCATATTTTCAGAATATACAAATGCATTGGAGTTATATCGCCTGCCGTGGAATTACCGACCCTATAATATGCATCTTATCTTTTTCCTTCTCTTTCCTCTTTAACATTCAACCACATAAGCGTTTACAGAGAACACGGTAAATAAGCAGGTAAGGAGTATAGCTGTATTTGAAGAAAGTCTCGAGGACTAGATTTGTTTATATAGTAACATTTCGGTCAACATACACTTGACTCAATCACAGCCCTGGTGCAGAAGACTCAACTCTTAGCTGACAACCTGTTGTTCACATTGCCAAGCAAGGACACTGCTAAATACCAACTAGTTAATACAGCAACTAGGGTAATTCTTGACCCCTAACGAACCCGTGGGACCGTCTGCCACGAAGCGTGAAGGATAGGAACATCGAGAGTACATCGAAAACACACGCTGGTCATTTAGCTGGCTACGCATCGAGGGAGTACAGCCATCACAGTACCTATCATTTGCACCCTACTTTGATTCCGTGGTCCAAATTTCTAAGTTCGGAGTCACTTTGCTCGCCCCCTTTTAACCTAGTGCGTGGAGTGTCGCTTGCTAGACACATCGCTAACGCCACTAGAGAGGCTACAATCCTATACCTAGACCTACAGTCGCGATTAACAGAACCGGCCGGGTTGTTCTGGTGGGCCGTGGTTGTTGTTCATGAAGATCGAGGCCCGTCTAAATCATGAAGATAGCCGTTGGCACATTCATGTCTTCCATGTGGTGGGTGTGATGACCCTGAAGTTTATATTTGGCGCAGGCGTAGAAGTTGGCACCGAAGCCGGGGGAGGATTTTGTACAGGAGACTGATGCTGGGGCGGCGGCTGTGGTGGTTGTGGCGGAACTTGATAAGTGAAAGGCGGAGGCATCTGGTGTGCCATGGGCGGAAGTGGTAGTGGTGGTGCAGGTAAGGATGCAGGTGGCGGCTGCTGCCTGTATAAGACCTGCTCCAGCCGAGTGATCCTTAGTTGAAACTCCTCCCTCTCCTGCTCCAGAGCCTCGAGGCGTTTGTCGCGCTCTCTTATGGTCTCTTTCATTCTTCTCAACTCCGGCAACCAGGGCTTCTTGGGCACCTTCTTCCCCAAGCCTTCGGGGATAACGGGGCCTATCAATCTACGCCGACGAGGGCCGAGAGACTCGGGGTCCTCACGTCTCGCCTTCTTGATAGCTTGTATGACATTATCGACGTCTCTGAGGGTAGTGATGGTATCGGGAAACTGATCGAGAATAGCCTGGTAGATGACGGGTCCACTGTCGCCCTTTTGGAGCCCCTCCTCTATGATGCCTCTCTGCTGTTCGCGCTCGTCCTGGCGGTGCCTGGTGTGCTCTGCGGGAGAATCAGAGGGCAGGTGATTGTGGCGAGGATCGACGACTCTGAACTTCCAGCAGCCCTCATGGATATCGTAGGCGGCGGAGCAGCGCATAGGGCAGTTCGTCTTTTTGGATGTCTTGTTCTTGGTATTGGGACCGGGATTGGCCCTAGATATGTACTTTCCCGCTCTGTCGCATTTGACCTCATACCGAATGTCCTTGTACTTCGCCTGCGCATTGAGGCAATAGCCCTGGGACTTGGCGTGGGCTTGAATATCGCGGTACAGGGCCTCGAACGAGGGGTAGTTGCGATCCGGAGGTGGTAAAAGCAGAGCCATTGTAGGAGACTAGCAGAGTAGCAGCCTAGCTGGCTTGGCATGTATTCGTGCGTCTGTCTCGTCGTCGTGTCGTCGTTCCGTGTCGCTGTCCCGTGTCGCTGTCCCGTGTCGCTGTCCCGTGTCGCTGTCCCGTGTCGTCGTCTCGCCTTGCCCTGCCCTGTTGTACTCAGCCCTATGCTATGTCGGCTGCATTTTTGTCCTTGGTGAGCGAGTTATAGTGAATTATAAGCAGTGTAGGGCATATGCCGAATAAGCTTCATATCAGTGAGTCATTATAAGGTTGTAGGCCATTCGCGAAAGAAGTTGTTTTGGAGGTTAGAGGCGTTGGAGGCCGTCAAGCATTTTGAGTAAAAGGAGGATAGACGATCTTTTGGTCGAAGTTAAATGAAGCCAGGGCCGAACATGGTTGCATTATGGCTATACGCATACGGGCATATGTAACTAACTACCGTAAGCTACAGGTACTAGGCAAGCATCGATAAGATAAGGTGTGATCTACTTCAATGTTCCCAGTCTAAGTACCTGCTGGATCGCCTTCCGTAATTCTTAGCTTGTGGAGACCGGGACACATAACATGTAATTACAAGGGCTCATCACCTACAAGTACCACCTACAAGTACCACCTACACTGCCGGTATTACTGGTACCTACACGCCCGAGCTAATCCTCCCACACCTTCTTTCCTCCCAACATCACATACAACCAGATCACACCACATCCCACCTCACCACCATAACAACGCAACACAACACAGCACATGTTCGACGTTGCTCGTTGCTTGCTGCCATGTCTGCCGCACCCGGATCCGGAGCCCGGTTTACCTCGCAAAACAAGACAGCCCAGGAGCGGCTGGCTGGCAACACCGTAGGCCTTGTCGCACTCTCCGACTTTCGCAAGCGGCGCGCCGAGGTCCTAGAGCAGCAGGAGCGAGAAGTCCGCGAAGCGACCACCGCCACCCCATCCGCTCCCGCTTCTGCCCCCGCATCCGCCGCCGCCTCGACCTCCGCAACCCCAGTGGCCAATGTCACGCCCGACCGCTCGTTAACCTCCACACCCGATAACACCAATAATAGTAATAACAATAACGACAATAGTAGCAGTAGTGCACGCAATACCTCTGCACCGCCGCCCAAGAAGAAGAAGAAGTCCGCCGTCGCCGCCGCCGCCGCCAAGAAGATCGGAGGGGCGAAGCTGTCATTCGGTGGAGAAGATGAGGAGGAAGACGGCGCCGCACCAGGTACCGCTGATAATGGACCCAATGGCAATGGTGCTGCTGGGCAGAAGGGGGAGAAGGTAGCCAAGTTCAAGGCCAACTCGACCGTCGCCGTCGTGCCGCGCTCCGTGACCAAGTCGGCGCTGCGGCGCGAAGCCGCCGAGCGCGAGTTCCTGCGCCGCGAATTCCTGACTCGCCAGGAGGCCGTCAAGCTTACCGAGGTCGCCATCCCCTTCGTCTTCTACGACGGCACCAACATCCCTGGCGGGACGGCGCGCGTCAAGAAGGGGGACCACGCCTGGGTGTTCCTCGACAGGAGCAGGAAGCTCGGCGCAAACCGCGGCGTCGGCGATAAGGCGAGATCGCGCAAGGAATGGGCGCGAGTCGGCGTCGATGACCTCCTGATGGTTCGGGGAAACGTTATAATACCACATGTAAGTGTGTCTCTGGTTTGTTCCTTCTATTATTATTATTATAAATCCTATTTGTTCATGTTTATTTGTATCTATTTGACCAATTGTGCCACCAAAAATATGTGGCTCAGTGCGTGCTTCGAGTTCGCTAACGTGGAGTACTTATAACAGCATTATGACTTTCTCTTCTTCCTCATGAACAAAACAACAGGCCCCAGCGGCGAACGCCTGTTTGACTACAGCACCGAGGCGCCAAAGACGATAACAACGGACGACATGGGCGCCCCCCAGATCTCACAAGACAAAGCGGACATCAACACTCTCGAGGGTGCCTCGGACGACCCAACCTATACCAAGGTTGTTGATCGACGATGGTATGAGCGGAACAAGCACATCTATCCCGCTAGCATGTGGAGGGAGTTCGATCCGGAGATGGACTTTAAGAAGGAAACCCGGCGGGATCTCGGCGGGAATACCTTCTTCTATTCCACTTGAAGGAGGATCCATCATCCCGAGGGGGGCGAATCTCCCGATTCACCTTTCTTTGTCGTCCGATGGGTCGATTTTCTAGTCAGCCGCCGACGAGTCGCGCTACCTGGCTGCCCGAGCGTTAGATATCCGTCTGTTTCTGACGCGATGGGTGTGATTACCTACTGGGTACTCATGTATTTCGACCTGCGCAGATCCATGCCATCAATCCAATGAATCCTAATATCCACCAGCCTGGCCAGAAGACTAGGAGACAGAAATTGTTGCCGCAGCCGAGTATCAAGGTAAAGAATTCGAAGACGACTTTTTTTCTGAGACGCTTTGTGGTAGGTGAATTCCATATGGCCAACCACGCTTTTGTCGAGAAAGCCGCAATCCTCAGCAGGATATACCCCGACGTGAGGACGGACCAGACGGCGAGGTTCTGGCTGGCGCGTAGTATCTGAGATGCTACGAAGTAGGTCCGGATAACAACAAATAGTGAAGCCGTGCTGAGCAGTTGTTGACACTGGAGAGCAACTCGTAATGTAGGTGCTATGGTGGATATGACATCGGAACTGGAATTCCGGAGCAGTCGATTCGAGTCCAAGGTAGTCGGAGCAGCCATGACGGGCACCGAAGAATGCAGCATAATGGCGATGCGAGACCTTTGGGTGTTGTTAAAGCGGTAAGCTCCAGCCGAGCATCCAAGGACCAGTCTTTTCTAGCTAAATTCCTTAGGTTGAGGCGGCACTTCTTTTGTCTGCGATGATGAAAGGATCGTATAATATATATCTGGATTTGGCGTTTCAAAGAGATGCAGAAAATAAAAGCATTAAAGTGCTGGAATTAAAAAATTGGTATATAAGTAAGTGGTATTGTAATTGCTGTTATATCCGTCACTATCAGCGCCGATGCTGTTGCTTCTCCTGCTGGCTATCCGCTGTCGTCAACGATCGGGGGGAGACCCGCAGAATGGAATGAGGTGGAAAAAATGGCCCCGCAACGGTGGAATGGAATGGGACGGGAACTACGTAGACTCAGACCCGGCCACGAAAGCGGCGACTTCGCGATGAAACCTCGAAACTGGTAGAAGGGTATGCAGACATGGCGTCTCTCCAGACAAGCTACTAGGACAGTCTGGTTGTCGCGAAGAAGAAAAAACCCGATTGCAACAAAATATATACATAGCAGTATCTGTGTATTTATTGTACATGGTTGCTGGGCGTGTCGCGACGTGAGCGTTCGGTTTGAGACCCATTATTCACCCCCTAAATACACAGACTAATATGCCGTCTCGCATTGCCACCGAGCGGCCTGAGCAAAGTCATAGCAGCATCCTACTGTAGATACCTATTGTACATCAACACTCTTGCGCCGGGTTGTCTCGTTTGGGATTTCCGGTTCGATCTGTATAGACGCAAGATCGAACCCCAAAGATCTTGACGATACCTACTTAGAATGCGTCAAAAAAGAGGTCAGCGTGTTCTGCACCGGCACCTGCACCTGCACCTGCACCTGCACGCTAAACCCCACGTGAAGGCATTCGTTCGTCTTCGGTCGTTCGCTGACGTTCTACGGATCCACTGACCGTGTGGTGGGGTTCCGGGGTCCGTCCGGGTGAGCCTAGTACGAAAAAACGTCGACTAAGCCGGATATACAGCTCCAGAAGATGTACATACCCACAGGGGATTCACCCTCGGACCCTCTGAATCGATGATACAATACCTACAGTAGCTACCTAGTATTTATTATCATTGACGGGTGGCTGGGACAGTTCGTTGCACGATTCATTCATTCTTCATTTACAGTAACACGAAGCTCCTCCAATCGCTCAACGGACGGACATTCACGATGGAGGCATTCGCTGCCTCTAATTGGATTTACCTGGCAGAAAAGATTACTTCATACTAGTACCAAGAGCCTCAACTATATATATAGCGTCTTTTACCTGCATACATACGTAAGTTTGTAGGCAATGGGCCTAGACTTTGGCGTGCGTAATCAATCATAGGGCGAGTAATAACGACTCCCCTAACCCTGATGCCTCGGCAGAACATGGGCATTGGCTCGAGAGGGGTTGCCGTCTTGCATGCGCGCCATGCCCTCTTCGTGTGTGTGTGTGTGTGTGTGTTGTGTGATTGCCTGCATTGCCGGAGACTATCCAGGTCGTTCGGCCGGCCGGCTCTTGAGTTGAGTCGGGTTTGACTTCAACTTCCGGAAACGTGTGAAAAGATCCCTCCTGATTGGCCAGTGAGAGGGTGCTCCGGGGTGAGGTACCGGCTGACAGGTTGGAACCGGCTCCCAATGGTTGGCTACCCTCTTAACGAGTTGCCTACCGCATCGTTCCTTATATGCAGCGAGCTACGTACTTACCCTCACCCCCCAAACGTCCCGGCGCCGTTATTCCTCGACTCACTAGACCGGGAGTCCTGTAGAGGGTATTTCGGCAACCCAGGCTGATCACCTCAGTCTAGTAAACACTAAGCTATTCAATTGGTCGTCTGGTTTTGCAAATGAGTGCTAAGTCATAACAACTGCATAGATGCAAAGCTGGATTGCTGCAACTGGGATGCCGACTAAGTACTAGGCATAGTTGATGAATCTGGTCACGGGGGATGTATAGCACAGTCTCGAGCAAGTGATCTGATTGGTCTGGCGTGGTCTTTGTATTCTCTAACCTCGTGTCCTTTTCGCGAACCTAGACTAGTCATTCCTATAACATAGCCCGGAGAAGGCTCGTCGCCTGACTTGAGTTGCGTAAAATATGAGAAAACACATGCTGCCAAACCTGATTGCCACGACCATACCAGACGTGTTCGATCGTGGATGAAAACCCACGCCGCAATGCCGGTAGTGATGAGTAGCCATTGCTCATGTAGTCGGATATTTCATCTTCTTCGGATCGAACCGAATTTAGACATACATCCAGAACCTTCGTCTTATACGTGTAGCCTAAGGTTCATAGGATAGCCTAGAGGGTACACCGCGCAGCGTACTTCGGTGTGTGGTATGCGTGTTGGAAGTTTCGCGTTGAGACATCTGGTGGGCCGCGTCCATCACCAATTCCGACGGCCACCACGGCCCCGGCCGAAGTTACCACCGCCACCCCCGCCCCGGCCCATCCCTTGGTCAAAGCCGTAGCCTTGGCCCTGGCTATTATTGCCACCGAATGCCTGGCCGGCTCCCCCGAAGTTCTGATTTTGCCCGCCCTGACCCCCTCCGGCAGCTCCGGCATTCTGCATACCGGCAAACATCGAAGACATAGTCGAAGGGTCCATCTGACTGGGGTCCATGCCCGAGGCCATCATCTGCTGCATCATGGCCTGCATTTCCGGGGGCATACCATCCATGCCCGGCATATTGGACATGGAGCCACCACCACCCCCTCCGCCCATGCCGGGCATGCCGCCCATCATCATCATCTGCATCTCCTCCATTATCTTCTTGTTGTTCTGGGCGATGGCGTCCTGGCTATACTCGGCCCGCATGTTGTCTTGCTTGGCGGCGTACATGGCCCACGTGAACTCGTCGAAGCCGTAGTTGAAGTAGTCGCTGATATCGGTACCGGGCTTCCGCCATGGCTTGTCATTCTCGGGGAGGTCTAACAGGAACAGGTCAGCGTCTAGCTTAAAGAGATGTCGCGAGGGGTTGATAAAAAGGAATGGCCTCGTACCTTCGTCGATATTCACCTGAGTAATAGGCTTCCCCACAGGCTTGTATACGGGTATAGCATTCACATCTATCTTGGATGTGGATACTGGTGGTAAATCGGCCCCGGATGTGGGCTTTTGCGAGTCTTCCTTCTTCACGGCGGGCTTGACGGCAGCATCGCTTGATGTGGTCCGTTGGGGTATGTTGCGAATGTCGCTGTAGCGTGATTGTCTGTGTAGAGCGTAAGTAGAGTAATTGGAGTAGACAAAGCTTAGGGTTCACCTACGTAGGCGGTGGTGCGTTGGTGCCGTCTTTTCGCTCGGTGATGATATCTATATCCTTCAGAGGAACACCGAGGTTAGTGGCGGTCCTGGCCCTGGCAAGCTCTAGCAATGTCGACTATTGTTCATTGGCACATACTGAATCATCATCCTCCATGTCGGCGCCTTCATCCTCTTCCTCCCCCTCTTCAAGATCCTCATCCTGCTGCTGTTGCTCTGGCGCAGTGGGGGTGGGGTCCTGAGCTGTTGTTGTGACCTCGGGCTCATCAGGAGCATAGAAGTCATCATCGTCGTCGATATCCATTGTGATCTGGTGACTGCGCGCTGCAATTCTGTAATGCCTGTTCTGAGGAAGGGATTAGAAATTGAATTGATTGCTGTGGATATCGTCGTCGCACATATATAGAAAGACTAAGGCTGGGTTTGTGGTAGTCGTCGTGGTTGTGATGGGTTCACTGTTTGGAGATGCAAGGCTGTAGGTACTTCGTCGGCATTCAATGGACCTTGGGAGTTATGATGAACTATTAGTGGGTACCTCTGCTAGTGCTGTTATAACCTGGAGCTTGCGAGGTACAATAGCTACCAGTTGGAATGTACCTGCCTGGGTGTCTGGGTCTGCATTCAATTTGCATGATATGAGGTGTGGCTTGACATTGCACAAGTCCTGTAGCTCATGTACCCGACATGGATACTTCCAACTTATGCATAAGTGCGGCTGCTATGCATAAGAGCTGTTCATTGTTGTACCTGCCTGATATTGGGCGTTTCCTTATCGGCTGACAAGAGGTACCTACATACAGTACATACCACCTACCTACCACCTACCACCTGCACTTATCGGTGGTATCCATGCAGCTAAGCTGAGCTCCAGTAAATAAAGACTTGAGAAAACAAAACCTCCAACAGTTCCAGTTATCAAACAAAATAACAAAATACGCACGAAGTACACGCTACCCTATCTTCAGGCTCTATACACGTGCACCTGCATACGTGTCTATCCATCGACTTCGTTGGTTGCACTCTCGGTTACTTACAGCTACTAAGTACAGCTACGGCTACCGGAGCAGTGTGGTGCGGGTACATGCAAATGTGGAAACGCGCTGGAATTCTGATTCTGATTCATTGAGCCATTCCATTGCGTGCCATTAGCGTATCATCAGCATCATCACCACCAATGGCCCTTGCGCGGTCAGCTAGCGGTCCAGGAGGCTTAAGCATCAACACAAACTCAGCCAATCTGTTGTAAGACACACCCGTGGCATTGCCCATCACTGTCACCATCACCATCACCATCACCATCACTATTACCATCACCACCACCATCATAAATCTACCAGATTCGTCATTGCCACCAGCACTCACTATCATCGTCCATCTGTGCGTGCCCTCAACTCTAACCTGAAGGCGTTCCTGTCCAAACAGTGGATCAAATACGAGCCAGCCTGCCGCTCCCGCTCCCGCTCCCGCTCCTGCTCCTGCCACAGCCAATATGTTTGGCTCTACCGCCCAATCCCAACCCCAGCAGCCGCAAACGGGCTCCAGCTTGTTTGGAAACACACTCGGCACGCCGAAACCTGCCGGAGGAGGCCTGTTTGGCGGAGCTGCAGCTACATCCCAGCCACAGCAAACCGGCTCTTCTCTATTCGGAGGAGCCTCAACTACCGCAACATCACAACCTCAACAGCCCGCAGCAACAGGGGGGGGTCTCTTTGGCGCCTCATCCGCAACCACTGGCACCCCTCAGCCACCGCAGCAAACGGGAACAGGTTTGTTCGGCAACGTTGGTAATGCAACAGCACAACAGCCGCAGACCGGATCCGGCCTGTTTGGTGGAAATGCTCAACAACAACAACAGCAGCAGCAACAACAACAATCTCAGCCCCAGGCTCCCCAGAGTGGTGGACTATTTTCTGGCCTTTCCCAACCCGCCCAGGCGAAGCCCAGTCTCTTGTAAGTGTTGCCGCCATGTAGACCGCTACGGTGCGACCATGCTCATTTGCTTACAGTGCTAGCCTCAACCAAAACCAAACTGCGCAACCCCAGGCACAATCTACTATGGGCGGCTTAGGTGGCTCTCTCGGTCTTGGCTCGTTAGGCCAGTCGACGAACCAGCAGCAGACCATTCCTGGCGTGCGCATAGATCTCTCCAACCTCAAGGGCACTACCAGATTCAGCGATCTCCAAGAGAACCTCCAAAAGACTGTCGAAGGCATTGATAAGTTCATCTTGAATCAGATACGTCACCAGGAGGAACTCCAGTCCTTCATGCCCGGCCACGGCGAAATGCTCGAGAACATTCCCAATGATGTCAAGTTTGTCACGAGGAAATACGAAGGGGCTAGGAGCGCCCTCGAGTCTGACGCCCACGCCATCGAGGCAGCCAGGAATCTCGTGAATCAAGATGCCGATCACGCCCGGCTGAGTTTCCGCGCTATCGACAACCTCAAATTGCCGCAGCAGTACCACACCCCCAACCTGTGGGCCCCGCGGCAGCAATCTGCCGGTACCGCCAACGCCGAGACGGACGGACAGGACCTTGTCGGGTTCTTCTCCAAGACCGCCGACGAGATGGATGGTCAGCTGAAGAAATACGAGAGCAACCTCACCGAGATCGAAATGCACTTGCACGGCGTTCAGGATGGGTTGGTCGAGCAGCTGCAGAAGGTGATGGCAACCAAGAATGGCGGCGCTTCTGCCGCGGACGAAAAGCTGCAGGAGCTCGTTGCTGTGCTTCGCGACTTCGAGCAGGGCATCCTCAAGGTGGCGGGCGAAGTTGGAAGCGCGAAGGAGGGTATGACACGCTTACAATTAGGCGAGTTCGTGGGTCACGATGGTCACAGCAACGGCTTGTATTGAAAAAAAGACAGAGGGCATTTAGCATATTTCGGCGTTTCGAGGCGTGGATACCCAGGAGGAAAAAGGGGGAGGACCGGGTTCGACATGGGCTGCTTATATCTCTCTGTATTAACACCTTTAGGCCAGGTCACAAATTCGTCCCATTTCCTACCCGCCGGTTTGGACGGGGATTAGATTCTGTACACGTGCTAGTCTTATGTACTTATGTATGATGAAGATATCCATCTATACACTTTCGATGGTTGAAACGAGGTGGAAAGAGAGAAGAGAAGAAGAAAAACAATCTGAATATTCCTCGTTCGTCGCTTTCACCTTCACCTCCACCCTCATCTCCTTACTGCACTACTGCTGCTGCTGCTACTGCTACTGCTACATCAACAGCACCCTCCAGCGCCAGCCCCTAAGCACGTCCAGGTCCTCATCGACCACGTCCCCCTCGCCGCGCTCGATCTTGTTCGTCAGCCGCTTCAGCCGCCGCTTGACCGTCCGGCCCACCCGCAGCGACACCTCGTTCTGGAACGCGTACAGCACGCCCAGCACGAAGAAGGCCGCCGACGCGAGCCGGTCCCCGTTTCCGTTCCCGCTCCCGCTCGTCATGTGCTCCAGGATCCGCGACACCAGCGACCGGCTCCGGTGGAACGCGTGCTCCGTGTCCGTTGTCGCTTGTGCGAATGTGAAGGTCGATGTGGATGTGGGCTCTCGGGCTCGGGCTCGGCGGTCGTCATGGTGGTGGTGGTGGTGGTGGTGGTGCTGCTGCACCGCTGGCGCTGGCCGCCGGAAGATCTTCCGGATTATCGGGATGAAGGACGCGCTGTGGGGTTTGTGTGTGTGAGTGAGAGATGGTGGCTTTTTGTGTGAAACTTCTTGTTTCCTTTTTTACGTGCACACCGTCTGAAAAGGGGGTGCCCTCTTCTCCTTCGTAATATTTCGGGGTAATAAATAAGGGGGGGTATAGGGGGAGGCGGAAGAAGGAAGAGTAGGGCAACAAAAGAAGAAACTTACACAAGACCGCCCAGCAACCACCGGCGCCACCGGCGGGCCTCGGCCGCCCGGACCAGCGCCGAGACCTCCGCCCGCAGCGCCCGCAGGTCGCTCACCACGACGCCGCCCTGGTACCGCAGCCGGTCCTGCGCCTTGGGGTCCTCGTCCTCGTCGGCGTACTGGTTCGGATACTGGCTCCGGTACTGCCGCTCCTGCCGTCGCCGCTGCTGCTGCCGCTGCAGCTCCACGTACCCGCCCAGCGACACCTCGCACGCCGACTTGAGCGTCTCGATCCCGGCCCCTGCGAAGACGGGCGTGCTCGTGCTTGTCGTTGCTGTCGGGTTCCGCTCGGTGCGCGGGTCGCCGGGGAATTTGTGTTGTGGTGGCGGTGGTGGCGGCGATGACTGAGGCGGTGGCGGGTAGGATGGAGTGGAGGTGGTGTGTGGCTTTGGCGTCTGTTGCGGTGACCGTTGCTGTTGCTCTTGTTGTTGCGGTGGTTGTTGTTGCTGTTGCTGTTGGTCTGCCTGCTGCTGCTGCTGCTGCTGTTGATCTGGCGGAGCCGGATATGACGGCGGCGGTACCGGTCCGGAGTCCATTGTCGTGTTTAGGTGTGTTGTGTTCTGTGGTGGTGTAGTGTAAGAGGTCATGAGAATTGAGTCTCAATCATGTCCTTTTTACGCCGAGCTCCCAGTGAGCTCTTTATATGTAGGTCGTTAGTATGTTTGTGTTCATACGCTGCCGTCAGGTTGTACATGACACGATGAGCGAGCGAGCGGGACGGGACGCGGAAGTGTGGAGTCAGTAGTGTGGTGATGATGGTGGTGCTGCTGGAATTGTTCCTATCGGGTTTCAGCATAGAGCAGAAATGATGCTTTGACTGCCTATTGTTTGGTCCTTGTTTCCTCACGTCTTCATCGAACGTCCCATTTGCGAAGGAAGAGGTATCCGCTTTAGCCAAGTGACGTTAGTAGAGAAGGGAGGGCCCGTATGCATGCTTCATGCAGCGAGGTTGCACCACCGCCCACCAGTTCAGCTTCGCATTGGTTCATCCTACAAAGGTGGCTGGGCTCGCGGGGTAATGAACTGCCTACCACAGAGATGGATTACTCGAGGCTCCGCGAAGGGGAGGGGGAAACGTATGTAGATCGATAAATAGTATTTTGCTTGTATGCGTTCATGTATCGTATACGTGGAAATATCTCCTCTAAACCTCGTATACCTGCTTAGACGAAGGTTTACAAAAGCAAGAGGGTGCATATACCACCAGACACTATACAAATCTGACAGCCCGTATAACCGACAGATGTAAGTCCATGCCACGTAGCTGGGGTTAATCTTTTCGCTTCGTTTCCAGATCTACAACCAATGCTGCCCTTCACTTGGCTTGGCAGCATCACGAGTGTTGCTGGCGTCCAATAAATACTTACATAAGACAGCTCAAAGATTCCACAGCGTACATGTAAGTGGGAGACATCTCCTGACTCATTAGAGGAATAGCGAATATAAAACATGATATGTCATGTATGAACATACGCCTGGCTGGGCGTGAGCATTACTTTACGATACATACCCTCCCTCCTACCTATGAGTAAGGGTGTTGCTATGAAATCACCAGGTGTTTACGTAGTGGTACACTGCCAACCTATCGGGATCGGGACAGTAGATCCATCAGTCAGCTCCTCCGTCAGAGCATATCCATATCGCTCAGCGCGCGGTACATGACGTGGGCGTTGCTCCGCTGGGGGTGGCGAGCCAGCTCGCGGCTCAGCTCGGCCATGAGGCGGGCCTTGAGGTCGAGGTCGACGGCGCGCCAGAGCCGCCGGAGCGTGGCCATGTGAGCCGGCGCGCTGGGCCGGAACACCTTGGAGTAGGCGGCGAAGAGGCCCTCGAACGTGTGGTAGTTCCAGGGCCCGAAGTCCGCCGCCCCCTTCAGCTCCAGCGCGAACTCGCCCACCTGCGCCAACAGGTCCGAGCTGCACCCCAGCCCGCCCTCCGAGTCCAGCGCCTGGCACGTCCCCACGAATAGGTCGAAGGCGCTCCCGAAGAACTCGTCCCTGCCTCCTCCACCACCACAGCGTCTACCACGGATGTCGGAACCGCCACCGCCGCGTATACCGCCGCTGCGCAGCAGGTCGCGCGCCCGCTCGAACAGGTCGACGGACAGGCCCGCGACCCGCCGGAGCTCGAACGCCCGGAACACGTGGTGCAGGGCGTCCTCGGCCAGCGGCGTCCGGTTCCATCCCGCGATGTAGTCCTCGACGCGCAGCACGCGGCCCGTCAGCCGGTGCCGGATGTTGGGGAAGTGCGCGAGCAGGTCCTGGCGGTCACAGAGGTAGATCGCGCCCCGGGGCAGCTGGACCTCGATGATGACGTGGTCGGCGGCAGCGGCGTCGTCATCGGTGTCGCGTTGACGACGGCGGTGGTGATGATGTGGGGAACGGACGAGGTCGGGCTCAAGATGCTGCCGCTGGGGGTTGAGGTCGCTCGGATACAGACAGCGGAGCGCTCGGTGTTGCGGTGGTAGAGGTGGAGGTGGAGGTGGCGGAGTGGGCCGCCAGAATAGGGGAACGCCTCCGTGGCCGATCACGGCGCGGTGCGGTTGAGGGGGCATGAAGTCGTGCCGTGGATGGCCGGGCCCGTACCCGTGTCTGTATCCGTATTCAACAGGGGGAGGTTGGTGATGCATGGACAAAGGCGAGATGCGACGCTCGCGATGAGATGAGGGACGAGAATGAGAGGAGGTCGTAAACTTTGTGTGCGGTGTGAGGAAGGCGAAGAATACTTTTGTGGACAGTTTGCGGCCTACCTATCCCTATGTTACCCATGGATTGTAGAAAGACAGAAGGAAGAAAACTGGTTGGTCTCTAGCTGATGGACGACGGGTAGATAGTAGAGGGATCATAGCCGTTTGCTCGTCTCGTCGTTTAACTAGCCAGTCATACGGCCACACCATGGTTGAGATACGTGGAATGCGTGATCCCGGATTGAACGTGTAATGTAATGGTGGCCTACAAGATCGTGAAACTGAGAATCGCCGAGCCGTCAAACAGCCAGGGTTTGCTGCCTAGGCCGTACAAGTCGCCCTGAGGACTTTGTCACTCCATGATCTTCCCTTGGCTGTTCACTACAAATGGATGTGGCACAACCCTCATCATATTGCTTGCTAGTCTTAATATGTCGTGAGTGAAAAACATAGAGATTGCCTTACTCCTTCACCCTGAACACCACACGGTAAGTATCTATCAGGCAGTGTTGGACATGACGATAGTTCATCTTAGCACTGGTAGTTAGAATTGTCTGTCTTTGGGACATCGAGCGACAACGTTTGCTTATACGGTCCATCGGTTGCAGACATCTCCCAATGGAGATACTTATGTGAACCATTCCGGCAATCAGTTGGACGGGGTTGATGATACACACAAATTTCTAATATCTGGCTTTGTGTGCTCGGAGTCTTCCCCGCCCCTGACAGTCCAGGAGGGAGAAGGTCGGCTCGCTTCGTAGCTGAGGGCGGCATCTAGCTTTAGCCTGCGACGACCATCCGCCTGGAACCATTAAGTGGTAGCTTGCGACTATGGTAGATGGGAATGTCTTGACACGGATTTCAGAACCAGTGTTTCGCGTGATGACTTGATAGTTGGAAAAAGCACGCGCTATGTCTAATAGTCACAGAACCTTTTCAGCCCCGAAGCTTTTGCTAACTATGCCCGTGATTCTTTTGCACAATGCTTTTTATCTTCTTCCATCGTTCGCTATAGAATTCAAGATGCGTTTTACTAGTTAAACGGCAAGCAGGCAATATAAAGCCAAGCGACACTGAATGAAACTGGCCTATCAGATCGTTGCGCCCCTGATGACGACCTCGATAATCACAAGCATCTTGATAAGTTGTCTTAGCAGCAGTGTTGACGAGACAGATACTATACTTCGAATAGTCCGCTTCTAGACCTCATTACCCTCGTTTTCCGGACCTTGGATTGCCATGAGGGCCGTGATCTAGATAGGAGGCTGACAACACCGCGCTGACATCCGAGAATCCGGCCTCAATCGAACGTGAGACCCACTGTCTCGATCGGCTCTAGGAGAGGTTGGCGGAACTACCGCCGGAAATTCCAAAATTCAAAAGCCTCGGGCTGTCGCCTGTCAAAGCCTGGGCGCACGACGAACTACTATGTATAGCCTGGCACTTAATAATGATGCGTTAATTATTTCAGAATACTCCACGGGCGGCAGGAGAGAAGTCTAATTTAGGCAAATTACCGTGTCGGAGCCACCCACACTGACATACCCGAGCACGAGAGAATCGACGCGCCTCAGCCCAGGGCTTTCAGGGCCGCTTCCGGTTATTGCCCTAATGTTATCCGTGAGCCCTATATGTGCACGGATTGTCGTCACGTTCATCGGAGCGATCTCCCTTCAAGTGCCTACTTCCTATCTATAGACGAGACGCTTTTCTATGCGCCCATACCAAGACTTCCTTCAGGTTATCAAGCACGTACGCGTAGCGCAGCGCCTCATGAAGACGCGCGGAAGGAAAGCGGGAAATACCTGAAGAAGCCCCCGATGGCCCCGTGCTAATAAATGACGCCCCCAACTCTCGGCGGCTCCACCTCCTTCCGAGAGAGTTTCTGACTCCACAATACCCAAGACAAGCAATGGAAGTACCCAATGGCGAGTTGCTAACTTACCACTCCTTACCTCGTCGTTGATGTCTCCTATGCAGTCAGGCAGTCGATGGGAGTCGACAGGCCGGATACTACCCGTCTTCTGAAGCCCCCCCC
>JAKJXP020000172.1:0-56592 GCA_022225965.2 Diatrype stigma | reverse complement strand
GAGAATTATGTAGAAAACACTACGTTTTGCTTTTGCAATACGTTTAGCTTGTCCCTGACCCCAATGGCGAAGCCATAAAATTGTGGGTCAAAAGGCGATTAGAGCCCTGACGAGTACCTACTGCGTAGGGGATGCCCTCGGTATAGATAGTAGCTCACTACATAGTTAGCACGTATATATGTGGTCAAGAGACCGATCTGGAACTCTATACTATAGTTAGCAGTAAGCGAAAATATCCATCTGCCATCGTCAGAGCATCGGCAAGTCCTCTCCCCCTCCC
The DNA here is from genome assembly GCA_022225965.2 of Diatrype stigma. Classification (NCBI taxonomy): domain Eukaryota; kingdom Fungi; phylum Ascomycota; class Sordariomycetes; order Xylariales; family Diatrypaceae; genus Diatrype; species Diatrype stigma. The sequence continues at coordinate 56,312 of JAKJXP020000172.1, read as the reverse complement.
CCTCCTCTCCTCTCTAGAACACTAAGCAATGGCGATGCATAAGTAAGTATCTAGAGGCTTCCGAGAGAATTCTCTAGATGGAAAGTTAATAACTTACTAGGCAGCTCCTAGGAATTTTTAGAAAAGGTCCCGGTCCCACCACTTGGGAATGCACGAGTCGGTTCATGTTAGTTTACCAAGCAGGTCAGATGATAATGTATGCAGTTCCCAGCTACCAATGTAGGTAGGTAAGTATGTACACACACACACACACACACACACACACACACACACACACATGTTTAGCTGAAGAGGGGCAACCATCAGCAGGAAGTTGGAACTGCCGCTGAAACTTGAAACGAACCAAGGCGCTGCGAAGGCGCATAAACATTCCTGTGATTGGTGGTTTGTTTTGCCCGTTCTGTCCACTGTTCCCAGAGGCGGAGCCCTCAGTTGTTTCAGCATTCTCCGCGGTTCTCTCTATTTGCTTCTCGTCGAACCGATCGCCATCCTCACTTACTATGTATGTACCTAGGTACGTAAACCAGACGGCAAACTCACCTCAGCTTCACTACCGAGTCGATTGCACGCCACCGTACTATGTACGCACCTAGTTAGGCAATAGACAGGCAGACAGGAACTAGAGGAATAGAAAAGACCCGGTTTTGCGCAAAGAAAAATCAAATCGAACAGTATACCTAGTTGCCCGCTGAGCTTCCTACTAATCAGCCAACAGGACGAGCTGCGCAACATTGGCACCGGTGGGAATGCCCTCAGGAATGAATGTTATGTCGGCTTATTACCAACAAGCCCCTTTTCGCATGATCCTTTATTTCGTCAGAACCGACAGAGGGACAGCCGGCGTTTATCAAACAAACAATTAACATATGCACCCCTGGGGTAGTGTTTTATGTATAAAGTAACGCCTAAGCCTCTATCCCTTTATTCCGTTAGCGTAGTTTCGAGCGGCTCCTTGCGCTTAAAGGGGTCGCCCTTTTATTATATTAAAACGCCGCTTCATGAAATTGATGCATTCCATCCATCTCTAAGGCGATATGCATTGTACGTGTAGCTGTAGTGGTTTCATTCTTGTAATGCTTCGAAAGATCAAAATCCAGGTAATGGATGCAGTCGAGAGATCTACGAAGTACAAAGTACCCGGATATCTGATCTATTACTATCTTGGATCATTCGGCCCACCCTGTCAGGATACCTATCCACTGACCGAACAACATCTGCGCAAAGCTGCCATATATAGAATACTTTTCTAACTGGTGACCGACCGAATCCGCAGTATATAGATCAGCAGACATATCCAGTTTGCCGGCTAATCTTCATCCATGGACTCGCCGTCCTCTTGGTCATCGCCGTCCTCCTCATCTGATGAACTCTCGACTTCCTCGACGCCGATGAGGCGTTCTTTAATCTCGCCATCAGGCCTGTTATTCGTAATCTTATGTGCGAATGCCTGGCGAACCGCACCATTGGTACTGGTATCCCAGACGTGCAGGGTTCCCTTGCTTCCGGCCACGGCGAGGCGGAACGCGACTTCGGCATCGGGGGCGAACGTCGTCGAGAACACCTTGCCGACATCCAGGTTGCGGGACGTCACCATAGCAGGACCCGTAGGTTGGATGTTCCACAACTTGACCGTCTTGTCGGTCGACCCAGTTGCCATATATCCGGGTATATGGGCGTTGATGTCGAAGGACGACAGCGATTCGTCGTGAGCCTGCAAGGTCCATACGGGCTTGCTTGCGGTGGGCGTAGAAGGTGCATTTCGTACGTCATGGTAGTGGATAATACCATTTTCTGTCGAGACGAAAAAGTAGTTCGGGTCATGAGGATCCCATCTGACGTTCTCGACATCGCTCTCTACCCCCCACCTTGGGGCCTTAGCTTCCGGTGCTCGCATATCTGCCGCAACCACTGTCCGGTCATAGCTTCCACTCAAGAGTACCGTTGATTCGACAGAGTGCCAGGCTAAGGAACACACTTTATCGGTGTGATATGAGTAAGACTTAGCGCATTTGGCCGTGTTCAGATCCCACAGCTTCACAGTCTTGTCCGCCGAGGCCGAAGCAAGAAGGTTGCGGTGTTTCCGGTTGGCTGCAAGAGACAAGACGGCGTCGACATGGTAGTCATCGTTGGCTTTCTTGGACTTTTTCTTTTTCTTCTTCTTCTTGTCCTCGTCTTGTGGATTGCCGCCTTGCCCGAGAATTGCATTCGGGTACATGCAGTCTACCGTGTCCAAGTCCCAGACCTCGATGTCGGGATCCATTGTCCCTACCGCTACAAAGTTGGCGGTCGCGTTCTGGTCCACACCGGCCTTTGCGACTGGTATATCAAGCCACTCGACGCACAGCGGTATCGCGGGGAGCATGATGTCGTGGTGCACGTAAAGGTTGTCTGCCTCATCTTCGTATACATAGACTTCGAGATGTGCAAGCTCGTCCTCGACTTTCGCGGAAAGCAGCAGGTTGTCCGTAGCTAGGATCTGCAGCTCTTCCCGGTCGTCTTCTTCGTCATCTTCCCCATCAGGTATTGTGATATAGGGGTCGTCTTTGTTGGATTCGTAGTACGTCAGGGACTTGATGTTTCCGAACATATCCATGCTCTGTCCCTCGGCCTCCTCATCGTCGTCATCGTAGTGTTCTAAGTCATATTCCTTAAGATCATCATCGTCACCATCGATCCTGATGTTCCAGCACGATTAGCACCATCCACCATGCCATGCTGATACCGATATTCGCGACACCAACTTACTCTGCTGGTTCAGCTTCATCTGCAGCAGGTTCTATATCCTTAGAGCCACTTTCTGTCTTGGTGCCGTTTGATGCTTTGCTTTCTTCTTCTTGAGCTTCCTGTAAATCTTCGTTGGCGTCATCTAATTGCAGTTTCGCCAGATCTGCTATGCGTTCGAACTCGGCTTCGTCGAATTTGTATTTGGTGGGGAAGGGCGCAGCGAATCCCCGCGGCACCCATGTCGAGGTGGTGATCATAGATGACATAGTGTTGTCTCCCGAAGTCTTGTGATCGGGGAGGAGATTGAGAAGAATTCGGGTCTCCTTTCAGCGGAAAGGGTGGGATTATCAGCTGCTATGATACCCCGCGACAAGCTTCTAGGGTTCCTAAAGGCATATATTTGCATTTGCATCTGCACCTGCAACTGCACCTGGTTTCCCTCGATGGACTTTTGAAATTTGGGAAATTTTAGCGGGGCTGATCTCTTATCAGCCTGGTTATCGTACTTTACTTTTTTAAACTTTAGTACCCGTTACCTATTCGTGCTTAGCTCTTCTATTATTATATGGATCCGTTAACTATGGGCCGCTCGCCTGCCAAAGCGTCGCGACTCGCCAGAGCTTCCAACCCGCTTCTTCCCGCTTCCCGCCAGACATCCGATCCGAGTTCCTACTTCGTAGCTTCGTAGGCCGTCAACTCACAACTAGCCACTACGTTATCTACCACAGCCGCCGTTGCGTCGCCCTTTGCCGCCCAGCGATGCCCGCCTGTCTACGTAGTGGAAGTATCGTAAGATAAGAACATTCCTGGCTTATGTGAAATTGGTTCCTTTGATGGACTGAGCTTCCACCGCCTCCTGAAGTAGACCGACCACCTGCATCGTCAATTGTGTCCCTCCGACCTCATACGTTCGTACTCGCATAATCACGATGGATCGTGAAGACGGAAACTTCAGCCCCAAACGGCGCAAGCTTGACTTCAACCCTCTCCGTTCCGATGACCGCTATGCCTCCCTCCCTAAGCGTAGCCGCGTCTCGAATCATACACACAGCCGTGCTACGAATCCGAAACAAGAAGAGTTCGACCGACCCGAGCCCCTGGTGAGCGAACAAGATCAAAATGCTCTCGATCGTGACTGGTACCTGGGCGATGAAAGTGGACACACCTTTGGTGACGAATCCCATAACCCGTTTGGGTCTTACGATACATCATGGGTTGAGCAACAGCAGCGGGAGGTCGAAATGGTCGAAAAGAAGGCTGGAAGGCATTTGAATGCCCGCCAGCTACAAAAGCAAAAGGATGTCGACGCATGGGAAACGAATCGCATGTTGACTTCGGGAGTGGCCCAAAGACGGGGTATGGCCGACGATTTCGAGGACGACAACGAGGGAACCCGGGTGCACCTATTGATTCATGATCTGAAGCCACCCTTCCTAGACGGACGCACTGTGTTTACCAAACAGCTGGAGCCCGTTCCCGCCATCAAGGACTACCAGAGCGACATGGCCGTGTTCAGTCGAAAAGGTAGTCGTGTCGTGAAAGAAAGGCGGCAGCAGAGGGAGCGCCAACGGCAAGCACAGGAAGCAACTAACATAGCGGGCACAACGCTTGGAAATGTTATGGGTGTGAAAGAAGACGAAGGCGACAGTGCCCTGCCTATCGCCACGGAGGAAGATGGGCCCAAGAGTGGTGGCAATAAGTTTAGTGAGCACATGAAGAAGAATGACGGTGCCAGCAGTTTCAGTCAGAGCAAAAGTCTAAAAGAGCAGAGAGAGTTTCTGCCCGCATTCGCTGTACGGGAAGATCTTCTCAGGGTCATTCGAGATAACCAGGTCGTTATTGTGGTCGGAGAAACAGGTTCGGGGAAAACGACGCAGCTGACGCAGTTCCTACACGAAGACGGATATACCAAATTCGGCCTGATAGGCTGTACTCAACCTCGCAGAGTCGCAGCCATGAGTGTTGCGAAGCGTGTCGCTGAGGAGATGGAGGTCAAGTTGGGCGGCACCGTGGGCTACGCTATCCGGTTCGAAGACTGCACTAGCAAGGACACGGTCATCAAATATATGACTGATGGTGTCCTCCTTCGAGAGTCCCTAAATGAGCAGGACTTGGATCGGTATTCATGTGTGATCATGGATGAGGCTCACGAGCGAGCTCTCAACACGGATGTGCTTATGGGACTATTCAACAAGATCCTACAGCGACGGAGAGACCTCAAGCTCATCGTCACATCAGCCACTATGAACTCGAAGCGGTTCTCTGAGTTCTTTGGCGGCGCACCAGAGTTCTTCATCCCGGGAAGAACCTTCCCTGTCGATATCATGTTTCACAGGTCACCAGTAGAGGACTACGTGGACCAGGCCGTTCAACAGGTGCTAGCGATCCATGTATCCATGGGCGCTGGCGATATCCTCGTCTTCATGACTGGCCAAGAAGATATTGAATGCACCTGCGAATTGGTTCGGGAGCGTCTGGACGCTCTCAATGACCCTCCGGAGCTGAGTATCCTGCCTATATATAGTCAAATGCCTGCGGATCTGCAGGCGAAGATCTTCGACCGAGCAGCTCCTGGCGTGCGGAAGTGCATTGTGGCCACGAATATTGCAGAAACAAGTTTGACAGTCGACAATATCATGTACGTCGTCGATGCAGGATACTCAAAACTCAAGGTATACAACCCGCGAATGGGTATGGACACTCTCCAGATTACGCCAATATCACAAGCGAACGCTGGCCAGCGGGCTGGACGCGCTGGGCGTACAGGACCTGGTAAGGCCTTCCGACTTTACACAGAAAAGGCATATAAAGATGAACTGTACATTGCAACCATCCCTGAAATCCAAAGAACGAATCTCAGCAACACGGTCCTTTTGTTGAAGTCTCTAGGCGTACGAGATTTGCTAGACTTTGACTTCATGGATCCGCCCCCACAAGATACTATTACGACGTCCCTCTTCGATCTGTGGGCCCTCGGAGCTCTCGACAACATGGGAGAGCTTACAGACCTTGGTTCGAAAATGAACGCATTTCCTATGGAACCATCCCTAGCGAAACTCCTGATCATGTCCGAAGAATACGGCTGCAGTGAGGAGATGGTGACTATTGTCTCCATGCTCTCTGTACCGAACGTCTTTTACCGACCCAAGGAACGCCAAGAAGAGTCTGATGCTGCTCGCGAGAAGTTCTTCGTGCCCGAGTCAGACCATCTCACCTACTTGCATGTGTACTCACAGTGGAAATTCAACGGCTACTCCGATGGGTGGTGCACACGGCACTTTCTCCACCCCAAGTCGCTGCGTCGGGCAAAAGAAATCCGAGATCAGCTGCTGGACATCATGAAAATGCAAAAGATGCAGATGGTCAGCTGCGGCACGGACTGGGATATCATCCGCAAATGTATCTGCTCCGGTTACTATCACCAAGCCGCCAAAGTCAAGGGCATCGGAGAGTACATCAACCTGCGGACGTCCGTCACCGTCCAGCTGCACCCGACCAGCGCTCTCTACGGTCTCGGCTTCCTGCCGGACTATGTCATCTACCACGAGCTCATCCTCACCTCGAAGGAGTACATGTCGACCGTGACGGCCGTGGACCCGCACTGGCTGGCCGAGCTGGGCGGCGTGTTCTACTCGGTCAAGGAAAAGGGGTACTCGGCCCGGGAGAAGCGCATCACGGAGACGGAGTTCAACCGCAAGATGGAGATCGAGGCGCAGATGGCCGAGGACAAGCGGAAGCACGAGGAGAAGCTGCGGGCGGAGGAGGAGCGGACCACGAAGAAGAAGGCGGCCCCCGATAACGAGAAGAAGATCGTCAAGTCGGGCGCGGTCAAGAAGCCGGTCGTCAAACGGAAAGCTAGAGGCTTCTGATCGTTTGGGATGGGATGTATGTATTGGATAGCAAGCGAGCGCGAGCAACCACGTAATATATGTGTACTCACAATATCTCGTGCGGATAGTCCTACTAATTGGTGATTATGACCTGTGCAAGCCGTTTTATTCTGACTACAAGCCAAGATGGCCAATACTCACTCAGCGACCACCAGAAAAAGTCTACCCTCGCATTAATTCCGCAACCAGAATAAGAAGTGTCTTGATAGCTCTGTTGAAATGATTCTCCGAATTTGTCTTGGAACTTTGATTTGGCCTAACCGATCCCTCTAGTCAAGGCTAACAAGCAATAACTCTGTAACTCCTTCCAAACCCCCCTCATTCTAACCGTACTGAACGCCGAGCATCATATGCAGACATAAACACACAACGACTGTCTGCTCGCAACAAAGTACATAATTCTTTTCCACCAAACCACCTAAGTAAGGGTGCTTCCAACTCAACTCAACTCAGCTCAGCGTCGCACCTCGAACTCGGTCTCGCCATCAGCCAAATCCCGGGGTTGCGATTCCACTTTGACGACTTGGGCGTGGGGCGGTCCACGGTCGACGTCCTTGAGGAACTGCTTGAGGACCTCCTCGTCGTCTGCCTGGGCCTCGCCCTCGACCTGTATGTCATAGGGGGGAGCGAAAGACGCAGGAGAATAGGTCAGCCAGCTCGTCTTCTTCTTTTGCTGAAACCACTGCTACATATACAGGCAGAGGGAGGGGGAGGAAGAAGTTATATTACCCCTCAACTTACCGTTCCCTGTTTGGTGTTGCGACACCACCCCGTGATCTTGGCCTCAGTCGCCTTCTTCTGGGTGTAGTAGCGGAAGTTTACCCCTGGGAATAGGGCAGAGTGGTCATGACGTCAGAGACAGATCTATATACTTCTAGACTAGTGGGTACGACAATACCGACCTTGCACTCGTCCGTGAGCGACGAAGTAGATCTAGAAAAACATGTCAGTCAGAATTATCTTTGGTTCGGCCACTCGTAGCCTTGGACTTCGTACTCTCTGGGCTGCCATCTTGGAAATAGTGCCTCTTCACTTCTTGTTGTATTAGAGCGTCCAGTCTTGGTTTTTGAAGTGTTTATTCAGTCCGGTTTGCATAGAAGAATGAGAAATAGTAATATCTCCAGCTTAGAGCTTAGTTAGGTAACCCATCGATCTATCCAGGTAAATGTATGTAGTTAGGACGGTAGGACAGGATAGTCGCACTGATAGTTGCATATTTATCACTGTCTGACTGTATTCCATACCCAATCAGGTACGTAGTACTTACATAAGGTACCTTACCGCGCGGGGGGGGTTTTGGAGACGGTCCCGGTGATCGATACGGCGCTAGGGACAGTTACAAAATTTGGTGCTGGTCTCCAAATATCCGACATAATCTCTAGGATCATAACCCATACAAGCCCATGCTAATACCTGGCCACCGTCACCGGACGGAAGTCACTATTTTACCTAGGACCACTTTAAGTCCAAGACCGTTTCCGGCTGCCCAGACCGTCTGTATAAATCACCCACCCAAATTACAGTGCTACACCTACAGCTGCACCTATAGCTGCACTTATAGCTACACCTACAGCTGCGCACCTATAGCTGCGCACCTACCTACAGGTGCACCTATAGGTGCACCTACAATTGCACCTACAATTGCACCGCTACAGCAGCGTTGCTGCAGTACGTATATATAGCTGTATTGCTACAGCTGTATTGCTACAGCTGTATTGCTACAGCTGTGGATCCCTAAGGCAGTGAATGCCAAGGCTAAGGCATTCGGCTGATTAGATAATAGGAAGTGAATTCCTAAGGAATTCACTTCTGCAACTGTATTGTATTTAAATACAGGTCAGGAAACCTTCTGTTTCCTTTCCTTTTTTTCCTTTCCTTTAAGTAACAATTGTAACAAAAACCCTAAGAACTTAATACTTAGCTGGATCAGTGATAATTAGGTAATTGGGGTTAGTTGCAATACGCACACAGCTGTATTGCTACAGCTGACCTGTTACAGCTAACCTGCACCGGCTAAACCTGGGCTGTAGGTAGCTATATATAGACAAATAAGCTAGGTGCTTGTATGTGACTGTGTGACTAGTAGTAAATTTCTGATTGGCGTAATGGTTAAACCTTAAGCTGTAAGCCGTAAGTGCAGGGTTCGAATCCCGACCGTAAAAATAATTTTCGTATTTAATAACGTAATATAATATTTCATAATTACATATTTCTTATAATAATACGGTATAAATAAATAATAATAATAATGGAAAATATTTTTTTTTAAAATTATATACAAATTTAAGACCGTCTTTAAAATTCAAAACCGTCTTAAAATTTTAAGACCGTCCCTTAAATAAAAATCGTCTTGGCCGCTAGTCAGTCTTTTGAAAGTCCTCAACCAAGGACCGTCCCCACTGCTGGATTCGATCCCCGGGACCGTCTCCAAAAACCCCCCCCGCGCGGTAAGGTATGTACATTGGCAAATGCGATAAGCGGCAAAATACCGGGATTGCCCCGGCTTTCTCTTCCATGGCAACATGGCAATGGCAGGCGCATGCAACATGCAGGCGCCACTCAACCTTCCCTGGGAATTCCTTCCCGATTCCTTGACATAATCTTCCGAAACCTCTTACCGACCTACAGTTCGCCTTTATCACGAACTCCCCCATCATTATCGATCATCACCATCGATCTTTTCATCTGCACCATCGTATCATACCGATACTGCTCTGCTCTCCCCTCAGGTTTACAATACTCAATTCGCAACTAGGATAGCTGTTCTGAGCTGTTCTGGAATGATGGATATAGAAATGACGACACCGGCCGAAGCGCCGGCACCGGTCGTCTTCCGCGGCAAGAAGCGCAAGGCGTACCGACAACGTGGAGAAACCGGAAATGACGTCCATGCCGATGTCGATAATGTATCTACAGCACCGGCATCAGACCTAGCCCATAACATGCCGATCTCTTCTACCGACAACCCATCGCCAGCTCCTCCCCAGGCCGCAGGGGCGATACCGGTCCAAAGCGGCGCGAAGAGCGGAGAGGACGAGGATGCAGCCGAGGACGAGAGGGGTCTGTCGGTCGCCGAAGTCCTGCGGCGGCGGAACGCGCGGAGGTCGAAGCTGGGCGGCGTCAAGTTCAGCGCGGTCGATAGCGCGCCACCGGTGGCAGGGGCAGCGGGGGGAGAATTCGACTATAACAACAGCGATGATTTGAGCCTCATGATCCGCGAGGAGGAGGGACACGTGCTCGAGAGATCGTCCTCGGCCGCCGCTGGTGTCACCAAGCGCTTTGCACCGCAGACCGGGCTCTCGAGCGAGCTTATCAACAAGCACATGTGAGTTTATGATCTAGCTTACCGATTGAACCACCATCCATTCTTGTCTTGTCCTCTTTTCATGGACCCTAAACAAGTCTCACCCTACCTTCATGCCCCCTCGAACCTTTTTTTCAATCTCCATATGTTATCTATCTTCCAAGCAGCAGATACTAATCGAGCAAGGGAGGAATATATAGAAGCCAAACTGGCCAAGAAGCACGAAGCCGCTGCGGCTGCAGCCGAAGCCGCAGAAGCAGCCTCTTTTTCTGCCCTCCAGCAGCAGCAGCAGCGTGATCGAGATTCCGCGAACCACGATGGCGACGACTACGACAACTATAGCTACGACAGCGATGACGACGACGACGAGCCCGCCGCGAAGATCTACGCCGAGTATGCAGGAAAGCTCACGAGCACGAGCCAGCCGCGCGAGCGGCACACGGCCCTGCAGGGCAAGCTGCTGGAGGTGGACCTCGGCGACGAGGTGCGTAGCCGCAACGCGGCGATGACGGAGCGCGCGCGCCGCCGGCTCTTAGGCGAGGCCGTCGAGGACGACGACAACGCGCGTTCGGGACGGAATGGTCGCCCAGGGAAAGTCCGCCTAGGCCGAGATGGCAAGCCGTGGCGGCCGCGGAACCGGAGGGGCAGCGACGACGTCAAGAGGGACCAGATCGTGGAGGCGATTTTGCACGAGAACAGCCGTAAGTTGATTATTACTTCCAATCTACCTGTTTACCTACCTCGCTGGCTTTGCGCGGAGTCCAGGTTATTTTATCTAATTGCTCATTGCCTTTACTAACTCTCGCTCCCTTTCACAGTCGACGTCTACGAGAAGCCAAAACCGAGAGTCCTCCCGCCCTCGCGTGCCTCGGTTGCTGCCGCCGCCGCCGCAGCTAGTGCTGCTACGATAACCGGGGTACCGCCAACTGTGCCGAACCCGAACGCTACCACTCAGGCCGGTACCAGTGCTGAGGCCAATGGTGTCAGTGCCGAGGCCGGAGCCGGAGTCGCCGAGGTCGGAGCCGGGGAGGACGAAGAGGGCGCGCTCGACGACCGCATCGCGGAGCAGTTCCGGCGCGAGTTCATGGAGGCGATGGCGGAGCGGCGGCAGCGGCGCCGCAAAGCGCCCCTGCCGCCCAGCAAGGCGGCCGCCGCCCAGGCCAAGCGCGAGTCCGACGAGATCCTCCGCGGGCCCAAGCTCGGCGGCAGCCGCAACGCCCGTGCCGCCATGCGCGACATCCTGCTCAAACAGCAGGAGGAGCGGAAGGCGCAGCAGCCTGGTGGTAGCAGTGTGAAGCCGAGGGGCTTGCCGCCGAGAAGGACGGGGGGTAGGCGGTAGGGCGGCTTTTTTGGTGAGGTGATTTCAAGGTGGCATGTCCATGAATGAAGGAATGAGAGGGAAAGAAAGGTGGTGGTGGTGGTGGATGTGATGGGTGTAATAGGAAGTTTGGTTGGTGAGATAGGGGAAGGCGGAGGGACACGGAGGGTTCGTTGTGTAGGTAGGTAGGTGTGTATGCCTCATACCTAGTACTTTGAGTACATGCATATGGCAGCGGTGGTTCGGGCGGGAGTATAACAACAATCAGCAAACAGGTCGGATTATCATATGCTTGTGCAATATCGTGCCTAAATTAGGCAGGTCCCTTCGTCTTCGTGATATATGTGTGTATGACCGCCGAAGAACACCATGCTATGCCCACTCGGAGCTTTTTACCCTCGCAGTCGGGAGTTTGTGTTTCGATAACTAGGTAATCATGGTGAAATTCATGAATATATATATATATATATATATATATATAGGGCGCCTCTATCCTTCTCTTGCAGGTTGAGTGAGTATTCCGATGAATCTATCTCGACGAACAGAGCATACATAGCCATAGCTATAACTATAGCCACAGCAAAGCGGAATGATCGAGCAACCAGGCTACTTCCAGTATGTTCCCCCTTTAACTACTCAACTAAGCGTCCGTCCATCTAAACTGGCAAAGAATGGAGGTCCCTCCCTAATCTACAATCCCATCATCCACGTCCTTTGGCCCCCCCTGGCTTTTCAGCATTGATCATCATACCTTGCAACTGTGGGGTGGATGGACGACCCCCTTAACCCCTTTCTCGCCAGAGGCTGGCGGGGAGCGAAAAGGGGGGGCAGGGGAGCGGGGGCTGCGGTTGCTAAAGCCGTTGAAACATTCGACATTGCCGGCTCGAACAATGCCTTTCCATTTCTATATACAAATGTTCTGGTCAAAAGCTCTATCACCATCTGATGAAGTAGGCAATTCCACATCTCAATGCCAAGTGCGATGGACTGGGATGAGATGAAGAAAGAGCGAACAAACTTTGACGATGTAAATATACACTTCAGAGCACATTGAACGGGTCAAATCGGGTTCCGCTCCTTAATAGGTGCGTATGTAGGCCGTCATCGAAGAGTCCGGACATCTTCAGTAATGACACAAATGACACATCAAAAAAACTCTTACCAACGCCAATTTCGGCCGACAAGAAACGAAACCTACAATATTATGCAAGCACGGATTTGAATCATCAGTAACAGCATGTCAATTCATTGCGCACCTAGTCCTATATAACATTCAACCATGACCGATCCTATATCGGCGTGAATCATCATAAACCGTCTCCAACCCGCATCAACGCCGCGGCCTGCCATTTTGCCAGGCATAAGGCCATCATGATCAAAGCAAATTCAATGTCCCACTTTCGAATCCTCCAACGCAGTAACCATGCTCCAGGGAGAAGTTCGAGGAATACCCCAGCGACAGCAGCAAACGGTCCTCGCCGTTTGACACGCCCGCTGAATCATAGACCTTTCCCCCGATACCGAACTGGAAAATATGGCGGTAAAAAGAACAGTCCAAAATGCGTCATAGCCCATTTAGGGAGAGCGCAGTATCAAGTCCATAAAGATACGGCCACCAGGCCCGCGTAAACTCCGTCTATCCATACTCCGCAAGTGCCAGTCCGGTATATATGCGTTCATCGTAATAACTGTACGTTCCGGGCCTATCTGTGGCTGGCCGATTCATGCAGGTAGGGTCTAATGTGACCCTACTTAGGCATAACCGTATTCGAAGCTGCCAACTTATCGGTAGTCTCTGTAATTCGGCTCGGCGCTTTTTATACTCCAGCTAGCTTGATAAAGCTAGAGACCACAAATATCAAAAGGTAGCAGCCAGGTCTCGTTGCTACTTCCTTTGGCCACTGTATTTTATCTATTTCCTCCCTCTATCAAAGCGGGTGGAAAATGGCCATCGTGTTGCTCCTTTGGAAATGTAGCCGGAGCAACTTCGTTATCGAAAAGTCTGGTCGCTTCACTTGATGTCTAACTGGAACGGTTTGAATTTACCGCCGATGGTGGCACAGCGAGGGCATTTTCGGATAGCCCCTTGCTCCTCCATCATAACATTGACGCAAACTCGACAGAGGCCACAAATACACTCAGTACAGGCGTACGATTCTCTGAGCATCGACACGCCTTGGCAAGCGGCACAGTAGATGTGAACGTTCTGGGCAGAGTAACTGGGGGATGAATCTGAAAGCCCGGCAGCACCTATGTGAAAGTTTTCGCCACTTCCGCCCGTCTCCACAGATGGGAAGGGCTCTATGGTTTCCTGGGTGTATGGCGGTGGTGTGAGAGCTTGTTGTAGAGGTGATGCCTGATAGCCATGGAAAGCCTGATGAGGAAAAGGAGGAAGGGAAGCGCGATGTATTGATATAGGAGAATGTGGAGCCTGGAAAGTCAGAGATGGATAATTAGCTCGCTGATCGTGACTTACAGGAGTCCTGTCTTCGTCAATATCTTCGGTCGCCGACGCTGCGGCGTCTATAAGGTCCTCCCATCGTTTGCCATAGTCAGCAGAAGGCTCAACCGAATGGGCCTTCCGGTCCAAGCTGTCGTACTTCAGGCGGTCTTCATTCTGGATGCGGCGAAGCCAATCGCTCGCTGTGCCCCTGGACTTCTGCTTCTTGTGGCCACGCTTCGTGACAGATTGCTTCCTTGGGCGATTAGGCCCAAGAGATCTTTGAAGAGGGGGCAGTGTAGATGATCGACCAGGCGGAGAGTTTGATAGGATGGAAGGAAGTAAGTCTCTGCGTGGCCCGGAATTCAAAGGGGGGTAAGGGTCACTGGTAGGGTCATTGTTGTAATGTATCGGCGGAAGCTCAATTGTCGACCGAGGGATCCTTCTCCCGTCCGTGTCCGAATGCCATCCCTATTCACAAATCATGATGGTAAGCAGGGATTCATCTAATGGCCAGTCAGTAATAGTATGGGTGAGGTACCATTTCAGAGTCCCATTCCGCCTCAATCTTGTGCTGACCAAGCTGGGCGAGAGCTGCTGCAGCACTGGCGGCTGGTAGCATTGAAACACCCGACAATTCATCCATGTTCCTCGGTGTGCCGGGGGCACTCGAGTCGTCTCGGAGATGTGCATGGCGGTCGTGCGGGTAACCCTTCGCCGAATCAACTGCGCCTGAGATGTTGCGACTAGTATGCGGCGAGGCAGCTGAAGTCTGGCCGGGAGCTCGGTCAGAGGGTGGGGTATTGATCATGAGCAGGAAGCTCTCTTCGGTCGCCGGAAGCTTTGAGATATAATGCTCGGGATGGGCACGCCGAATGTGCTCCTGCATTGAGCGATATCTCTTCTCCTGATGGTTGCGATAGCCATATTAGAAACTGTCTGCGACTCATACTAGTGTTTTCAATGTTTCAATGAACTCGAGGGGTACAATGTATCATGTATGCTGCAGTTGGGTGGATTGCCGTGAATAGCTCCACGGTCGCAGACGGGCAGACGAAGCAAAGCTGTCAACCTCAAATAGAGACAAAGCCGAAGCGGGAGAAGACACTTACGCCGATACAGCGCTTGCGACAACTCGATCCATCCTGATTCCTCAGAGGACATACCACCTCATTATTGGAATCAGTGATGGAGAAGGAAGATGTAAGTGAAGATCGAGGCGGCATCTTGACCAGCTCAACCCCACCATACAGCGGCAACAGGTGAATTGAAGCGGGGGTTCGTGAGTTCGGTCGGTATCGCGTTGTCGATAAGACTTCAGTGGAATCGATAGTGGTAGTTGGCAGTGTAAGAGGGATAGCTTGCTAGTGCTCGATAGTTATAGTCCCAGGTCCTGAAGCTTTGAGGTTTTTCGGATCTTGAACAGGGAGTTGAATGTTGGGATTTGGATGGTTGTTCCGGTTTAGGTAGCTCAGAGCTCTCATGTGCTACATAATCTGTTTTGAAACTGTAAATGGGGGGAGAAGGAGTGTTAGAGGGTGCCAGAGGTCCAAGGTTCCAAGGTTCCAAGTTTGGGTAGAAAAGGACTGGCGACTGGCTGGAGGGGGAGGGAGGAGGGAGGAGGATAGCACTAGAGGGTGCAGCAAAGCGGGAGCTACATAACCCAGCTTGGTAAGTACCTACCCTGCCGCCTGCCTGCGATGCTAGGATAGGTAACTAACACAGGTAACTAACATACATACAATACCTAACATCAATGGCGAGGTGCTCCGCTGAAAGCAGCCATGCCAGTCAGCCAGTGACCACTTGCAGTGACCAGCAGACCAGGCCGAGTGTATCTAAGACGCCCGCGAGACAACCTTGGAACCTCGGAGGCTTAGGTTGTACCGGGTGCTGACTTGCAAGAAGTACCGTTGCAATACTAGACACAAAGATAAGGTACGCAGGTCTTTTGCCATATCAAGTATCTATCTAACCAGGTACATGTGGTAGGTATGTATGGACATGTATGTATGGACACTCACATGGCCTGCCTGCCCTGCCTGCCCTTTTCCAGCAACATTCGAGGTATATCTTCTCCACCCGGCGACAACACCTCCGGGCAAGCTCGTAGGTATGGTCAGGCTGTGGCTACATACTTATTATTGATGTGCATGTTTCCACTTGCGAACAAAGAGGTCACAGGCGTCACTGGCGAGCTGAGATTCTCGTGGGTTAGGCAAAAGACCTTGTAGTTGCTCATAGCTACCTACATATGTAGGTAGGCTGTTTGTTATAAGCTTTACGATAGACTCCCCTTGCCCATTGCGGGGGAACCAGGGGGCGGACAATGTAGAAGCATCCAATGACAAAGAAACGATGGTTGGTAGGTAACCTACATACATGTAGCTACTCATCGTATCATCGTATCATCGTGTCATAGTCGACAGAATTGATTGTCTGATTGTGATATACCTACCTATGGAAGTATCAATTATTAGTGCCAAACCGTCGACTCAGCTTGCACCGAACAAAGACAATCGCAAGAGTGCTTGAGCGAGGGAGACGCTTCGCATGTCCCATTGGGCCCCATGCTATTGACTCAATTCAGTCCTCGTTCGAGTCAGACGGGAAGTTGGCCATGGAGTGGTGGATGGGCCTTGTTGATTGAAGGCAGTGGAGTGTAGTTAGGGTGTATGTGACGGCCAGTGAAGAATACCAAACACCTAGGAAGCCAAAGGCTAAAGCAAACGCACAAAAGGGTTTTGCTAGCAGGTCGATCAAGTAAAGTGGCAGCTGCCTGGCCACCTAACATACCTGGTACAGACACCAGGGCTACCT
Source organism: Diatrype stigma (assembly GCA_022225965.2). Taxonomy (NCBI): domain Eukaryota; kingdom Fungi; phylum Ascomycota; class Sordariomycetes; order Xylariales; family Diatrypaceae; genus Diatrype; species Diatrype stigma. The sequence goes on along the minus strand of JAKJXP020000172.1, from coordinate 39,816 downwards.
CGGCAGGTAGGTTCCTGTAGCTAGGTAGGTAGGTAGCTTATGTATGTATGTATGTACGTACATACCTACCAACCTAGGATAATACCTAGACGAAAAAGTCCCATTGGGGACTGTATTTGATGATCTGATAACGTTTCAGACCATCATTCTAGGTCATGAACCTAGGTATGCATGTCACGACATGACTTCTGCAAGCATTTCAATTTTGGCGAAATGGTGCCACATTTTATAGCTAATCTGTGCACACAGCAATAACCTGCTGATGGCAGTTTGCCGCTTGATGCCTAGCAAAGAGCAATGCTACCAAATAGCTAGGGTACCTACCCAGGCTGCTAGGTACCTAGCTGATTAATTAAGAGCTCTTAATTAATGCTATGCAACTTTAAGCACATGTTTACTAAATCGTGCTACCGAAGCAGCGCTTGAGCCTTTCCCTCGTGCTGAGATCCACACCAGATGCATAGGTACTGCATACATAATCTACTAATATAACATTAGCAGATGGATTCCGACCTTAGCTTGCTTCCCACGAGACGCACGACAGGATCGCATCGACTCCCGACATTGGATTGGAGCTGGGCTGGGAGCTGGGTTGGAGCTGGAACCAGGAACAGGGAGAACGAGAGCAATGGAGCATTGAAGACTGATTGAAGGGTTTATGCGCGTTGGTGGGGTTCGAGACTCCGTATTTGGTGCCTTAAACCATGGAGATGGGGCTGTCAATCCGCCGTCAGTCCAGTTTGGAGCTCTGGCATTGGCTGGGTCCATGGCACATGCGAAGTCCCTAGGGGAGGGGCAGTAGGGGCTATAGCTGCTGTAAGAGGGGATCTCCTGGTTGCTTCGGTCTCTTCACGGTAAAGTTGTTCGAGGACGATACGAAATGCCCGACTACCTCCTACCAGAGTGCCCAGACTAGGCACCTGCTGCTTCCAAGGATATGTATTGTACAATACGAATGGGGCTACGAGGCAACGCGACCTGATAACAGAGACTGGGACAAAAACGTCCCGCCACTTGCGAAATTGGCGGGGTCTCTCAGGTGCTCCATGTCCGCCATATCTGGGTGGTGTTTTCCTCTTCATCTTTTCTTCATCCCACATGCACTATTGATCGTCTTCTCCCTTCACCTTATTGCCCATTCAAGTAATACTAGGGCTAGTAAGTAGGTATTCCCCGATTCCCTCCACTGTAAGAGACTTCCAGGTTGCATATTTGCATGGTGGATGTAGGTGAGTGGAGGCTGCTCACCCCGTGCCTTCCAGTTATGGATAACACTGGGAGCTCCTGTTATGCCGGTGGCTTCTTTGGGAGCTCAAGGCCGCTCAAGGACAGCTCCAGACCAGCTTCACGACCATTCGGACTATAGGTATGCAACATACTCGAATAATAGGTATATGCATGAAGGTCAAGTTCCAAATCACTACTGATGTAATCAAATATTTTCGCAAGATGATAACTACATTATTAGTGAACAATGTGCTAGGTAGGCAGTAGGTAGGTACCTACTTTATCACGCATGACCCGCTCACTCTGCATACTCGAGGTACCTACTTACACACCCTCAGCCCCTCCGACACATGCCCGGATGGACAAATGGATCTTGACGATGACGAGTGCCAATGGTCAGCTTATCGATATATTATCGATATAGTACTACGTAGTATGTAGCGAAGGCTTCGTTGCAGGCCCCATCCTGTAGCATAGGTAGGTGAGTATTGGTAGGTAAGTATTGGTGGGTAAGTATTGGTAGGTAAGTATTGTACATACATCCTTACTAAAGACCAGCTAAAACCCGGAAGAACGGGGCAGGTTGATCTTCTAGTTTCCCTTTTAGGAATCCTCCGGCTGAAAATAAGAAATCGGGATCCGGCGCCGTTGCTGAAATGCCTATTCTACACCGACGGCCCCCCTTTGAGAAACGGATGCGGAATCCCGCAGCAACGGGCTTGTCGTCGCAAGCCAGCTGATACAGGTTCTCTCCATTTTGCAGCTTCATCCTTAACCTGCACCTTATTCAGAACCGCCCAAGGCAATGCAGTCGAAGTATTGCAGCGGTCTGCGAGCTACTGTTATCTACAAGCCAAACCAGCCATGATGGGTTGATGCGTTTGATATGATCAACAGCTCTTGCGATTGGGTGAAGCCCCTATCTGGTGATAAGAGAGCAAATAGATGGCATCGAAGAACCATCCACAATGAGCAGGGCAGATTGGTAGTACGAAGGCCATTCCAGTAACCACTCAACTACTACATTCTGAGTTGAGCGCTTTGACGACATCCCGTAGGTAAAAAGAGGAGGTCGACCAGTTCCCCTATTAAGTCCTCATCACTTCGTAAGCTGATATGAAACATTTACAGGATCGCATCATCTCGTCTGTGGTGGACAAGAACCCACCTAGCTTTGTGGCTGTGATTACGATAAGCTCTTTGATCGAAGACCTGGTTGTACATGTTCAACCCAACCAGAAGTTGTAACTTCATGGCAATGGACGCTGCCATCCTTCGTGCTGGGCTTACAGCAGCAACCGTGTTTCCCTAATGCAAGGGGTTAACATCTACGTCTCGGCAATATCTCTCCGTTGATAGCCAGCCATACAGCCAATGCACCAGTCAGACTTGTGCCACTACACTATGGCTGTAAGGAATGATATCGAAGCGTGCCTATGTCTTGCTTGATTATCTTGTCTGACTAGATGATGCTGATCACTTTAGCTACCTCCTTCCGTTCTTACTATTCTTACTATTGCTTCAATATCAAAATGCACCTCTTCCAAATCAAGATCCTACACAGCAACAAGGGCTGACATCTACTACAAATTTGATTCCGTATCCCACAAAGCTTTCAAGAAGAGAATAAAAACAGTGCAGGAGAGTGACAATGCTAGTATTCGAAAAATATAATCACAATTAATATCTGGGCTATTATACGCTTTTCTTTCCATGAACAGATCAGCATCAAGGTTTTAAGGGTATATCCTGCTTAAGAACAGATCTTATTTGATCCTGATCTTTACATGTTACTTGTGCAGTCTCGATGACATATACGCGTAAAATCCTGTTATATCTCGTCCCATGAAATTATGAGCCAAGTTGATTCCATCCCATGTTATCTCGTGGTCTCCTGAAGGGGCCTACCTTCCGATATGTTCGCATCAGCCAAGTCAGTTGCCGCAATTGGTGATGCAGGACATGAATGGCCAGGGCTCTGCCTTTTATGAGGTGCTGTGAACAGGGCTGGGAGGTTCTTAACATGTAGTTTTGAATGTCACAAAGGCCCAATAGATCTATGGGGGCTTGAATCGCGGGGTTCTTTGCTCGTGATATTTACACGACCTGATCTTGTAAAAAGGGAACGAGAGTGACAGCTACTAGAACAAGAAACAGAAAACAGAGAGCCAAGCTTTTCAGGGACCAGAATGGCTTATTTGGTATCACCCCCTCCACGGACGACGACGTCCAAAGCTGCAAGGTACCTAGTATTTGATTTGATAATTAAGTGACTAGTAGGTACTTGGGCGTGTAACGATATGGTGCCCCCAGATGGTCTTGAGCCACACAGCTTGACAAATATCCAATTCATCATATTCCATTTCGAGCGATGCCTTATCAGTCTGGACCAATCAGATCTTTGGGGCATGGGCTAACGTGTATCCTATTGATTATCCTATTGATGGTTTGCTTGCCATGTCCAGCCAGCCAGCCAGCTTAGTAGCGACGTCAGCGTGCCATTATTCAACCTCTAGGAGCTAGGAGACACGATGTTGCGGGCTACAAGTCTCTTCCATATGAATTATTTGTACCTAGATAGGATTGTATATGTCGGCATGCTTGCCTGCATGCTGCATGTGTGCATCTGACGCCTTACAATGCTACATTCACAACAATAGTAAGGCTACAAGTACCTAGCCTTCCTATTGTGTACCTGCTTGCCCGCCATCAAGGTTGTACAATCCCATCCTCGTCGTTATCTGTAAACAGGTCTTGAACGTTATCACTACACGAATTACAAGTGAACCAAGTGCGCGCAGGTCAAGTGGGACAGACGGGCAGAAGCCATCCCAAGCCATCCCAAGCCATCCCGTCGTTTTATTATCGACTTGCAACGGCTGACCGTCGGCCATCAAAACCACCTGAACACCTTCACGTTTCCCATCCTCTGATCTTCTTGTACACCCCAACCCGCTTCACTTTCCCGCCTTCTGTGTCTCGACAAACATTCCTTTTAGGAAACGTTCTGTCTTACTTCAGCAAAGACCCCGTCGGCATTGTACCATCTCAAGACCAATCCCAAGACCAAGCCCAAGCCCAAGCCCACGGTTTCACGGTAGGACGGTGATTGTTCAATTCACGCTAAGGCTTGTCTCGTCTTGTCTCGTCCCTTCTGATCTTCCATTAACTCTACTTACCCGCCCACTCGGCACCGCCGTCTTTGCCGTTGACGGTTTCTTTCTGATGCCTACTCCGTCGTCCATCCCACCAGAGATGCTTGGATGAAAATTTTTCCCAATACAACCACCAGTGTCTTCCCTACGTCTCACGTTGATCGTTTAGATCAAAATCAATCACCATGGCGTTGGATATCAAGCAGCTGAACACAGACACGTCGTTCCTTCTCTCCTTCAAGCCCATTCCCCCCGAGTTAGGAGCAGTAGTCGACGTCATCAGTCCGCGGCCATTCACGATCCTTCTGGATCCCGTCATCAAAAACCCACCATCATTTTCGTTGTTGACCCCCATTAGCACCAACACTGGCACCTTCGCCGACGCCAGTACCACTGCTGCAGCCCCTCCCAGCCCATCATCAACGAACGATGACAAGCTTACCCTGACCTCGCTGCGGGAGCTGCCCGAGGCCCCGGACCTCGTCATCATCAGCCAAGCTGGGCGGGACCACTGCGATGAGACGACCCTACGCCAGCTCCCGGGCTCGGGAACCCGCACGCTGATCATTGCAGAGCCGGCCGCCGCCCATGTCATTCACAGCTGGCGCCACTTCGACCGCGACAAGGTGCGCATCATTGAGCCCTGGGAGGACCCGCGCCTGGCCCTAGAATACCGGCCCGTCGTGGCCCGCGTGGTCGTTCCGGCCGTGAGAGTGACGTCTGGCATTGACACCGGCCGCCGACCCAGCAGCCAGCTCGGCCAGCCGGGCGAGGTCACCGTTTCGCTCGTGATGCCCGAGACGAACAAGAAGAAGGCTAAAAAGCAACAGGCGCAGACGCAGGCCCAGATGCTGCAGCAGAAGAAACAGCAGCAGCAGAAGCAGAAGAAACACAAGAGGCGGGGCAGCAGCTGCGGTCTCTCGCCCGGAGCGGCAGCCGCCCAGGCCGCGGCGGGCATAGCTGGCGCCATTGGCATTACGTACCGGCCGCCCACGATCCCCGGCCTCGAGCCGCTGCGCATCCCGGTCCTCGCGGCGCTGCACCAGCACCTGGAGAACCGTGGACCGGCTCTGTATGGGTATGGCGGTGCGCCGCCCCCGCCGCCGGAGACCTACGGCAACAGCAGCGGCAGCGGCAGCGGCAACAATGCTCTTCGACAGACGAAGACGCTCTCGATCGTGGTTCCCGACGCGGAGTCGGTGCTCTGCCCATCATCGCCGCCCATCTCGCCGCGCTCGCTGCGCTCGGTGCAGTCGCACGCGGTGATCTCGAACTCGGCGGCGCCGCCGCCGCCGCCCACGGCGTTCCCGCCCTTCCTCACCGCCGCGGCCCTCATCGCGGACCGGGAGAACAACAACAACTACAGCCACTTCCAGCCGCAGCGCCGCCCGCCTCCCACGCCGCCCCTGCCGCCCCAGCGCGTGCCCACCCCCGCCCCGTTGACGCAGGAGCAGCTGGACAAGGAGCACCAGAAGCAGCGCCCGACCTCGTACTTCTACAAGCCGCGCCCGCCCTCGTCCGCGCTGTCCACGGCCGCGAGCACGAGCGCCAGCACCGCGAACCGGTCCTCCAACGGCAACACCGGCACCGACCCGACATCCTGGGCCTCGGCCGCCGCGCGACTAGCCGCCGCGAAGAAGGCGGCCGCGACCGCCTCCCGGCCCCTCTCGGTCGTGTACGCGCCGCACGGCACGGCGTTCCCGCACCTCGCGGCCTGGACGTCGTCGCACCTGCTGCAGGAGGCCGCGCTTCCGCTCACGGCGCTGCTGCACCCCATGGACGGCGTGGTGCTGGGCGCGACCGTGCGGGCGCAGATCCGCACGGCGCAGGAGGCCTCCGCCCGCCCGGCCTCCTCGTCGTCGTCCTCGACCTCGTCCTGGTCGTCCTGGTCCTCGACGCTGGGACGCCTCCGGTTCGGCGGCGGCGGAAGTAACAAGGCAGCGACTGCAGCGGCGCAGGCGGCGGCGGCTACGGGGAGTAGCGTCGTCTGCGCGGGCGCTGAGATCGCGAGCCGCATGGCCGCGCGCCTCTGGGTCTCGGTTAATGACGGAGGAGCGGCGCGCGGCTCGCGGCGCTGGGCCTGCGATGAGCCGGTGCCCGATGCGGATACGTACGCGGATGCAGATTTCGCAGAGAGACGCCTCAGCAATCGCGGCAGCAGCAGCAAGAACGGAGGTGGTGGCGGTGCTGGCGCCACGCCGATTACGAAGGTGTTACGCCTGGGAAGTGGATACTCTATCACCGTCTGTGCTGACGAAGTCGTGCGCCCGGATTGGGCCGAGGACGACTATATGGAGGAGATGGAAGATGACGAGGATGACTATGATGATGAGGATGAGGAGGCGGAGCAGGAAAGGACCTCCTTTGCCAACACCACTCTCTCATTTGTCACTACCAATGGTGCCAGTATCGACCAGGGGCGCGACGGCAAGAAAAAGTCAAAGCCGAAGAACAGCAGTAGCATCGACGTCAGCAGCATCGGCCATGCCGATCACTATCAGCAGAACGACAACAAGCTCTTGAAGACCAAGTCCAAGACCCAGCAAGCCTCGTTGAACGAGTATTCTGCTGCTGCCATTACGCCGGTCAAGGACAAGGATAGCCTCGCTCCTCCTAAGAAGAAGAGGGGGCTCAGAACCAAGGCGTCCTTCCTGCGATTAGGACTGGGTGGGAAGTCGAGACCATCGGCGTGATTCGGTTCTTTTTGTCCTGTCCTGTCTCAGATTTGTTCCCTAGAGCCCGCCGGAGGGGGGTTCTCCTCGGATTGTCCTTCGCCGACAATAACGTGAATTCACGCAAGCACGCACACATCTGCCGTTGTTAACAGGGCGAGACGGAAAAACCGAGAAAGAGAATGATGCATTTCGGTCGGCAGAATTTCTCGGTGTATACCAACATATGCCTATCTATATTGGGTAGATAGGTAGGGAAGGATTGGCTGTCTGAATGTGGCGGTTCACTTACACGATGGATTGTAATACCATACCAAAAGCACCAATACAACAACACCAGGGACAGTGATCCAGCCAGCCCATGATGAAAAACGAGAACATGATGACAGGAATGGTCAAATGTCAATTGACAGACAAGATTTTGCTATAAAATTCAGGAGAGAAAAAGAAAAGAACAGGAGCACTGGCTTAAAAAGTAGATTCTGATAGAGAGTTCAGACTATTACCAATGATACCCAATAGGCAATGGAACAGGAGTTTAATCAAGCACATAACGTACCTACATTCCCAGTGACGTACCTGATATGAAAACATTGCCTCTGTGATTACGTTCGTAAGCCCTCTCCTAATATTCCCAGTTCAAACACTTCGGCGTAATCGATGCTGCTTCAAGTACGTGAGTAACGGAGGGAAGACTTTGGGTAAAGAATCGATACCGAAAACCGCGGTAAATGCAGTATATATAGCGCTAGTAAGCTAGGCTATCGTGAGGTCCATGCTGCCCTCGGGGTATGCAATGGCGTTTCCATCTATAAATCTCGCCCCACCAATTTGGTCTCGCTGCTTAGCAGCGAGACGTTTGACGTTTCACTGAAACCATTCCTCCATTCGCCCGCCATTCTTTCATCTTACAATCAATCTCCCATAAGCCCTCAAAAGGACGCAGGGACAACTGGTCAACCGAACAACCAGTCCATCAACTTGTCCCTGTCATCCGTCTCATCCAATTGCTCACTCGCTCGCTTGCATGCTTGATTTATCCATTTATCTCCATCTACACCAGCCATTCGGTCAGCCTACTTGAGCTGCTTCAGGATCTCCATGAGGAAGTCCTCGAAGCTGAGGGTGATGTAGCCGTCGCGGTCGTCGTCGTACTTCTTGAAGACGTCGGTCATGCGCTTGAGGGAGATGCAGGCCTGGACGAAGAGGTCGAAGCTCATGACCCCTTCGCTGCGCTTGTCGTAGGTGGAGAAGAGCAGCTCGACGAAGCGCGGGGTCAGGCGGTAGCGGAAGGCGACGAGCGCGTTGTTGAACTCGTCCAGGCTGATGTTGCCGCTACGGTCCGCGTCGAACCTGTCGAACAGCGTGCGCCACGACGCCAGGAACGACCAGAGCCCGCAGAACTCCTCGAATCCGATCGTCCCCGACCGGTCGCTGTCGAACATCCGGATCATCATCCGCACCGTCTGCGGATCGAACGCCGTCCAGTCCCCGTTCACCAGCGCCGCCGACAGTTCCCGCTCTGAGAGCTGGCCCGTGCCTGTATCACAGTCGACGCTCGGTTAGCCCGCTGCGCTTGCTTTTATCCGTCCGTTTACGCCAAAAGATCAACTAAATCCATATATATATACATATATACATGGAAAGAAGAAGAGGAAAAATGAAAGGAAGAAAGGAGATTCAAGCAACGCACCATCCTTATCCACGGCCCTAAAGAGCGGCAGCAGCGTCGGGTCGGCACCGGAGCCATCCACAGACGCGGGGGACGGCGGCGGCCGGCTGGCCGCGGGCGGGCGGGTGTGCGGCGCCGGGCGCGGCCCCGTGGCCTGGGGCGGCGGCGACATGGGCGAGTACGGGTTGCCGCTGGGGCCGGCGCCGACGCCGTGAGGCGGCAGGCGCCCCTGGTCGGGGCGGCGCGGCAAGCCCGAGTCCACGCGACCGGGCCCGGCGTGCGGGTGGCTGTCGTATCGCAAGGGCGCTGTCGCCGGCACAGATGCGGGTGATGGGACCGAGGCGGACGACAGCTTCGCGCTGCCGGTTTTCTATAGTTAGGAGATTAGCGAGCGGACTGGACTGGTTATTTTCTTTATGGAGAAGGGAAGGTAGAGGTGGGTTGGTTTCGTCGTTGCTTCGAACGGTAATTAAGTAAAGGGGGCGCGTACCGGCTCGGGCTCTGCGAACCTATAGAGTTGGGCATATGAGGTTAGCGATGCATGTTTGATGTTTCAAGAGCTTGGCTTTTCCGTGGGAACACGAGTGGTCATGCTATCAATGGTAGAGAATCGGCTGTATATGTGTGATCACGATGCGCTCCGCTGCACTGCGCCGCGATGCGATGCGCCGCGATACGATGTCGTGCACGATGCCTAACCGCGATGGGGCGGGGCTCGCGTGCGCGCGCTCGGTGACGATGGCGGGGTAAGGGTAATCAATCCATCGAAATAGGGGGCCGCGTTGGCGCGGGACAGAACATCACGAAATTTATCACTCACCTTGGCAGTTCGTCGGGGTTGTAAGGTCTGTTGTACGCCATCTTGAAGTCGATAGTATGTAGTAAATATGTAGGTATATAATAATATACCTAGGTGTATCTGTAGTCGGTACGGGAATGAGAGACTCGAGTTTGTCCAGCGCAATCCTTCCAAGTTCTCTTCTTCTGCTTGCTACTACGTGAGGGACAGACAGACAAACGGAAAAGACAGAAGGATGGCGAGGTGCGCACTTATGTAAGGTAAGGTGACGGATGAATGCGGTGATGTAGAGGTATGCAGTGGCAGGGAAGGCAATTGACGTTCCGATGTTCTGGCGTTCTGACGTTAGGCAGTCGGGAAAGAGGTTGCGCGGCTCTGCGGCTATGACAAAGAGAACTGAGCTGGGTACCACTGAACTGCCACCTCCTCTAGCAGCTCTAGCTAGGGCCCTAGGGGTAGGGATGTATGTATGTATGTATGTAGCTACTATGTATGGTAATAAGCAAGTAATAACTCGGCCGCGCCGCAAAAGGTGGAGTGGTGGTGGAGGAGGAGTGAGAGGAGGGGGGCTTGGTATAATTAGATCTACAAGATTGACAGGCAGAAGTCTTTTCGTCGCGGGGCAAGTCAACGTTCAGATGATCATTGGGTTTGTAGGGTTTGTAGGGTTTGCAGGTACTACATATGTAGATGATTCACTGCAACAGAAGGGAAGGCGGCAAGAGAATTGCTGTCAGTGGTCGGGTTAGAGGGAATGGTAGAAAAAGGAAATGACATTTTCTCAAAGTCGGTTTATTTGTTGTTTGTTTGCTGGTCTGGGAGAATGATAATCGGCATCGGCAACGACGTAACCGCTGCCTGGGTACTACCCCCTTGAACCCCTAGGGATGACTGCTGCGGCTGCGGCTGAGGCCCTATCGTGCGCTAACTAATGGCTAATGGGGACTTGGCTCCAGGCGCAGCAACAGCGCCTCTATAATGCGTTATGCGGTTACTCATACCTATAAAACCCACGGCCAGGGGGAAACTTCAGATTGATAATCGGTACTAGGTTCCGGCTCTTGTCCTCGTCCGAACAACAACCAGAACATCATCCAGCTCGACCGGACAGCCAGAGCAGCAGAGACACGAGCAACGCGGTGCCCCGTGATGACTCGATATCCTCTGGGCGGGCGGCCTTGATTTGTTTGCTTGCTCTGTACCTAACCAATCAATCAGCTGACAATGACAAAAGTGCCATGGTCAGTGGCATTTATCCTGTGCGACATGACTGTATGCAAGATGCCTTTCTCGCCTGTTTTCTTCCTCCTTGCCTTCATCGCAAGATGCGCGCGCCTTTTGGGCCGCATTACAGCCCAAGCTCAGCCCGGGAAGGGCGTCAAATTTCGAGTTGAGTCTCCGGGCAGAGTTGGGTTGGGTATTGTACGGAGTACACTTCACAACCAAAGAAGCCGGCTGGGTGGGTAACACGGCCGCGTCACATCATGCAGAGCAGAGCGAGAACGAGCGCCAGAACCCTGGTGCCGCTATGCTACACGAACTCTGCTTATATAGAAATTTCGCAGCAGGGGGGGCCTGATGTGTTGTGAGTCGAGAACCAGGTAGTAGGAAGAAGTCCAGAGGACGTTGTTTCAGTGGAGTTTTGAGCACAAGACAAGAAACACGGGAGGCGCATCAATTGTGAATGCCCTGATTACAAGATAATGCCTGTCTATTATGAAGTGCTACCTATGCAGTGGTCCCGGAACGAGCAGACCGCATAACTCGACTTTGGAATAGTCCCGTGCAGCTCCGTGTTATACGGATCAGGCAAGAGCGAGGTGTGATCTGGTCTTATTCATCAACGATAATGTTTGATGTTCCACGGCGTCGGAAAGTATAAGATAATAAACACTGCTATATCTTCACATAGGTATAAGAAGTGTATGAGGGTTGTGGATCCATCCACGGCCCTATCGGCCGAGCTCCGAGCCCGGGTTTTAGACGATACCTAGGTAGCGTCATTTCGGCACGTTGATTTCGTGCTTTGCCAACATGTTACCTCCAAACTGCATTGTGCACTTCCAGCTGTTTAGTCTTAGTCCCCTTTCAATACAACAACCGGAAGGCACCCTTGCTCATAACACACAATTCTTAAGTGAGGTCAAGGCTAGCATCTCGAGATATCTTGTTTTGTATGTAAAATAGGTAAGCCATCGATCCGGCCTCTGCCCCCTCCACCCCTGACACCGGCCAGTCTTAACTAGTCAGGGTGTCGCCTTGTTCTGACACATTCTGTACTACTTCGAATTCAACAAAGGCGGCATTCCACACCGACAACCAACAGGGAGGGGATATGGCGTCCAATGGCGACTCGGACGAGTTCTGGCTGTTTGGTTACGGGTAGGGATCGCGACCATTATTGCATTGATTACTCTCGTCGTAGCTAAAAGGGTGGTTCTCTCTCAACAGGAGCCTGATCTGGAAACCACCACCCCACTACGGTGAGACTCAATGCGCGCCCGCAATGCTATTGCAACGCGGACTGATTGATGGGGACTTTGATCTGCAGACCAACGGATACCGGGCTATGTGACGGGCTATGTGAGGAGATTTTGGCAGGTGAGTAGCACCACCAAGCCCGGGAAACTGTTGATCTAAATATCGGAACTTGCCGGGTAACACGCGTTATTGTCCAGGCAAGGTAAGCAGGATCAGCCCCGACCCTAGGTATGACAAGGGTAGAAAGAAAGAAAGAAAAGAACCCTGGGCGTCACGGAATATATATACTAAAATAAAATAAAAAACACGCAACAGCCAGGACCACCGCGGAACGCCCTCAGCACCCGGCCGCGTCGTGACGCTAATCGACCGCGCGCACTGGTCCTCGCTCTCGGACGCGCACGACTCAGCGCCGGAGCGGGTGTGGGGCGTGGCGTACCGGATCGAGGCCGACCGCGTGGCCGAGGTGAAAGAGTACCTGGACATCCGGGAGATCAACGGCTACTCCATCCACTACGCGCCGTTCATCCCGGCATCGGCCGGCGACGGCAACGGCAACGGCAGCATCCGCACGCTGGTCTACATCGGCACGCCCGACAACCCGCAGTTCGTCGGCCCGCGGGAGGGCCCGCAGGCCCTCGCCGAGATCATCTACCAGAGCGAGGGCCCCAGCGGCCTCAACCGCGACTACCTCTTCGGCCTGGAGCGGGCGCTCGACGAGCTGAGCCCCGAGAGCGGCGACGCGCACGTCACCGATTTGTCGAATCGCGTGCGGGCGATCGAGGCGAGGGCCGGGAGCGGGAGAGCTGCCGCTGCCGGAGCCGGGGAAGAAGCAAGAGGACAGGTGGGCGGGGGTGGGACAGAGGGGAAAGAAGACGCTGGATTGCCCGAGTCGCCCGAGTTCAGAAAGGTTGATAGCGTGGATGAGCAGGAGGAGACGGAGAAGGTGTGAGTGAGCAGATGGGTGGGTGAGTGAGTAGGTGGGCGAGTGCTGAAGGGAGGAAAGGGGGAGTATGAGGTATGCAAAGGCTAGACAAACTAAGACGATACGGACAGCTGAACGAGCTTAGAAACATAAACGTGGAGGTGAAACGATGGTCATAGATTTCTGTAGAAAGGGGGCTCTCTCCCCCCCTCCCCCTTTTCTCTTTTTTAGCCCCTACAACTGACTGATCCACTAATCAATGTCCCATGTCACCAAAGCAAAGCTCCCTCTTTCCCTCCCTATCTTGTTATGCAATAACAGTCTTCTCCTTCGACTCGTAACTTTCTGAGTCCTCATTCCTCCACATTCCAGGTATCGTAAGGATCGTAAGGTGGTGATGGTGGTGGTGGTAGTTGGTGATGATGGTGTATCATGGACACGTTATGATAAAAAGGATGTTCGCGTGAGAACACGCTAAAGAATGGAACTGTTGACTCGAATTGAAGCTCCCATCGTTGGTGGAATCCGAGCCGACATCAAATCATGGGAATCATGAACAATGGAAGAAATTGGTAAGAAGAAAAAGAGCCAAGAAAATATTTTGTTTGGATGTCCTCATTGCTGCGCCAGAGAATTGTGAGCAGAAACCAGTTGAATGGTGTTTTGGTTTTGTACTAATACAGAGCCGAGTAGTCCGTGGTTCTTCAGGTTATCAGCGAAAGAATCGCAACTAGGCTAGGCCAGTCCACATGGTAGTCTTCGTTTAACCTGAGCTAGTCGTCCCTTTATTGTCGTGGGCCCCCCTGGTACGGCTGTTGTGGGGGTTGCTGAACTGGCTGCTGTGGGTATTGTTGAGGATAGCCATAGGGGGCTTGCATTGTGTATCCTTTGAAGATGGGTTAACATATATATCTTCAAACTAAAAGGGGTATCCGTGCCCAGGCACAGAAACTTACCTTGCTGGGGCGGCGGAGTGCCGTACGGAACCGGAACGGACTGGGGCGTATAACCTCCCCGCCCATAAGCCGCCGGGTAAACGTCTTGACCGCTCATACCATATGCGACAGGCTGACCTCCATATGGCATAGGAGGCTGCCCGTACCCGCCGCCGCCTCTTGGTGAGGCAAACCCGCCTCGGCCGCCGTAACCTCCAGCTCTAGGCCCGGTGTCGGATGCTTTGTCCACACGGATCGGTCGGCCATCAAACCTTGTTCATAGTCGTCAGCATAGTCCTAACGATATACAGTGCTTAGAGCATACTCGACGTTGTTCATATTGGCGATGGCTTTTTGGGCATCCCCTTCCGAAATGTATCGGACAAACCCAAAGCCTCGGCTTCGGCCAGTGTCGCGGTCCTTGACAACGACCTAGACAAGTTGGTTAGCCATTGTTTCTTGCTGATTGCTCAGAAATGCTTTGTCGTCCATTGGGGTTGTCCTTGAAAACATCGTTAGGTATGGCTAGACTGTGGCACATACCGCTTCCTCTATAGGGCCGAACTCCTCGAACTTCTCTCTCAGAGTGGCCTCTTCAGTGTGCCATGCGAGCCCGCTAAGACGAAAGGAGACCTCGGTTAGTGTCTTGTACTACTAGCATGGAAGGTTTCTGGTATCTCACCCAATGAATAGCTTAGACATTGTAGTAGAGTGTCTGTTTCGTTGACTAAAGGCTATTATCAATCAGCATTTGGCGTGAAAATCAGGAGGCCAAGATATGAGATAAGATGTTGAAGGATAATGCTGGAAAGGATGAAAGCCGGTAATTATAATCGTGGAGTGTTATAATGGTATGCATGGTTTGCCAACGACAATAAAATTGGCTGGATACGCTGCTTTAAAGACGATGCTTGATGAATTGGGGTACACGGACATTTGATAATTGAGGGTACGTTGACTAGATATAGGTTGAAAGAAGTCGCGCTTTCGTCTCTGACGTTGCGGTAGGGGAGGGTTTGTTCCGTCGGTCGCTGTCAGCGTCTATATCACGACACTGAACGTATGATAGAGACAGATGTTGAAGCGAAGTATAGAGAGCTCAATATAATGCGAGCTATGGTATCCTGGTCAGATGGCGGGGCCAGGTGGTGTGGGTATGTAGTGACAGTCAAGGTTCAGGGGTTCTCGGTAAGTGTATTGAACCAACTAGCTGGAGCGTTCCCTTTCGATATTTCGAGGCAGACAAAGTGTTCCATGGCCGGGTCCTTGGCTTGTTTATATATCCCATCTAACCATTGTGGTAGGGGAGGAGAGTAGTCTCAATCAACAAACAGTGCTGAACCATTCTATTGTCCCCCGATCCAGAGATCCAAGTGTCCTAGCAGGCTTGCGTACGAGTACGGGGCTCCTCTCCAAAACAACCATCACGCAGGTGAGGCGAGAATCACCCTCGAAGTCGGCCTCGAGTGCCATGAGCGACGACACAAGGTCCACCCACGCAAGCGACACTCAACTAGAGCACGCATGGCGATAGGGCTATATTGGCTCCCTCCCTCTCCCCTCTCCCAGTTTGGACTGGAAGCGCCAGACGCTGTGCACGTACCTACTTGTTTGAACCATCGAAGCTTTCTCCCAGGGCCTGGTCGGTGTTCATCAGCGATTTCGAGCCAACAGGGTCAGAGCCGAACAGACTCTCAGACTCCACCGCTGCCGCCAGAATCGAGCCTACGTAGTTAGTGGGCAAGAGTTTCTAGATCCTGGTGGAGCGCGCCTTGAAGATCACGGTTTCGTGATCCCTGCGCAATGTCTAAATTTGGCACCAACATCATTGCTCACTGGCGCGCCTTGAGTTTGTCATCAAAGGTGTTTAGGTGTTACCTAGTTAGATCCATGATAAGTTAGATATTAGATATCAGAACCAAGCTCTCAGACGACTCGGCATGCGCAAGGCTTAGGAGGCGCCTAATATAGTCAATGGACATCCATGGACATTGGGGAAGCGCTTTTATCCGCATTGACAGGATTGCGGATTGCGGAATGCGGAATGTTGAATGTGGAATGAGGGATTCAGTTATGCACAGACAAGCGAAGCGAGACGAGTAAACGAGGTCCATCGTTTATCTCCATGCTACTTGGTAAGTCACGGTCAACTCATGAGGGACGGGAGGCTGGCCTGATAGATCTCGGTGGAGCATATAAGTTCGCTGCAACCATACACAAGTGAAGTAAAGTGGTAGCCGGTACAGTACCTACCTCCTACTACGTAGCATGTATGTAACTGCCTACCTACCCAGGTACCTAGAAATTCAAGATGTATTGTACGTGATCAAGCGCCAAACCATTCCTTCCAAGGTTCTCCACTTGTACCCGGGCTACAGTTACATTTACGTACCGACAAGCGAGAAGTTCGGTGGATCCAGATGTCTCCACATGTAAGTCAGGTACCTCGGATCCCTGCACGCATGCCGCCGACAAACTTTGAAAGCACCTGCAGCAGGCAGGCAGGTAGATAGTACCTTATGTACCGGTATGTAGGGTCACAGACATGACAGAACAAGCAACACCATAGCAGCTTTCCAACCATGTGCACCCATCCATCTGTGTGGGTTGGTCATCGCTGGTTCTGACATGTCAACCCTGATCTTCCTCACCCGCGAAGTCTAAGCTCGTACCCCAGACGCCCAGGGAACTTGTGGACCTCAAACCTGGTCAAGGGTGAGGTTAAGGATAGAGACCCCTGGATCCACGACCACTTGACCCCTCTTTGCCCCTCCGGTGGTTTGAAAGTGCGACTCGGCGCACCCGCAAGAAACGATTAACGGGACACCAAGCCCTGGGTTAGGCATCTGACTTCCAGTCTTTCTTTTTGGTACGTAGATCCGTGGATACGGACACCTGTGGATATGGAATTATATAATCCTGAGTCCTGAAAAAAGCATGGTGATGCCCCCCTCCCCCCGTAATATGCGAAACTGATAAGGAGCAAGCCCGTGTAGCACGTCGCTCTCAGTCCGATGAAACGAGCAGGCCGATGGGATAGGCGGCCTCCCAGATGACGTACAAGGCCGCAATTGCAATCGGTCTCTGGCCTGGGCCGACGGTCAAGAGGCCCGAAGAATTGCGTATTATTACGCGTGGACTCCAACGCTATAGGCGCCGGGATGTTCCTGCATGCACTCTAGTATATCAGTGTGTCAAGTTGACGAATAATCCTCACACCATATTGTTCATCCAGGCGACCTGATTGGCAGCCGACAGGTTAGAGGGGTCTAATTACTTGTGCAGTCCCAATCGTGAAGGCTGCTCGCTGAGGAGTAACCGCTGCATGGCGTATCAATCATGTGACAAATTCACTCTAGAGTCTGGAAGAAGTAGTCAGGTTCTGCGCCATTTATTATCGGTGAAGCCCAATGTTGAGTATATACGACATGATGAGACTAGACATCTTTCGTTTTATTTCTTTCAGCGATAAGTATCAACGCAGAATAGACACCAGTAAAGCGTGCGACCGAAAAAGTCCGCTTCGACAGGAGGTAGGTATGATAAATCCTGAAATAAAATTCAGGTAAATGTATGAGCCATTTTGAGCCTCTAGACTAAATCTACTGTTTCGCAGCAAAGCAGGCCCCCTCGAAGGTCTTCTGAAACCCCAGAGGCTAACTAACCCCTATTTCTATAAATATGGACACAGGTGGATATCACGATTCACAGCTACCCCGGGATCCACTCTACATCTCTTGGCTACCATTTGAGCCTCATGATGCCCACTACTGCCGATGGCACGTGGCCGTTTCGGACTACTCAAAGTTTGCGAGCTTCTCGCTGGGGAATAGGAGGGAACCGAATCCCCTAATCCCTAGCCCAACTACGGTGAGCCTCTGAGTGCCCTTTGATTTCCCTCTGTCTCCAGACTTCATTGGACAAAGTGTGGATAGAGAGAGGGGCCTCATAAATCTGAAATTCACAAGCGGGCCGAGATGTCGGAGACGCAAGGTTTCTTACTTCTTGGCTCGACAGGGGTTCCCTGTCCACCCCTGGGAAGATCCAATCACCTGGGCCCCAGCGTCGGCATAGTCAAGTCCTTATCAGATCACCATCAACATGAATTCGAGCTTGTAGAGCTACTCGTCAGGGCTAGAAACGCCTTTGACCCGTATTTTTAGTGCTTCGCACATACGGTCAGGGAGTATCAAAGGGTATTCTAAATCGAAAGGGTAAACTAAACTACATAATTCCCCATACAAATTAGGTGCAACCTAATGTTTTCCAGGTTTAAAGGATAATGGCGCCAACCATACTAACCTCAGCCGCATATAAGCAAAACATTTGAATTTATGGAATAAGGCATTGTTTTTCTTTAATACCTACAATTAACACCACCCCTAAATGCGCTATAACTCCAGCAAATAACGCGCTGTAATTGCGTTATAACTGCGCTATAGCTTTATTGTTACAGGTACTTTATAAAATTCATAATTGCAATTGCAGGAATTACAATTATAGGAATTACAGTTGCAGGAATTACAGTTGCAGTGCAATTGCAGAAAGCGACGCGCTGCAAAAGACGATATGCATTGATGGGAACTATTGCGATATACCATGCTACTTGATTTTGGGTGCAGAGTACACCAAAAATTAAGTACAAACTTAGTTTATCCTTTCGATTTAGAATACCCTTTGATACTCCCTGACCGTATGTGCGAAGCACTAAAAATACGGGTCAAAGGCGTTTCTAGCCCTGACGAGTACTAGGTGTCATGCTTATTTAATCGCAATTTGGATACGATTTGCTTGTCATGTTGAGTTTGCATCACTCTAGAACCTCCCAATATCCGCCATGTCTCGCGCTTTTTGTCCTTGGGCATTATGTATACCTATCTAACATGCGAAAACCACCTTTGAGGCGTCTCACAAGGTTCCACACACACGCACACACAAACATTCACAGGGGGTCAGAATAATGCCTCACAAGCCTCAGTAGTACATCGCACTAAAGAGCGGTTGGACTGTAATGCCTGCCATAGCTAGGTCAACCAACCGCCCTTTTCGAACATCCATCTTGTCCCCAGAGCGCTATAGTCGACTGCTGACTGCCAAGAGAGCAGGCAGTTGCTGGATCGGTGGGCCTGCGGCTGATGACATGATGGATCGACCGTGCATCATAGAGTACTTTACCTGAGTTACATAGTATTACCTAACGCACAGTCGAAAGATACGCCCAGGATTCTTCTATACTAACAACTCCAAGAGTTCTTACCTGTAACTGCGCTAACGGGAACTAGCACTAAGTATTCTAGGGTTAGGTAGGGCCTTGATACGGTATACTGTAATACAGCAGGTCAGTGGGGTTCCTCGGTAGTTCCAAACACCACGAACCATCCTTGGGTCCAACTGGGTATAACATAACATTAGTTCCAGTATAGCATGTCACATCCCATTGCTTGAAAAGGTGTGGACCAGCGGTGGACCCTCTTCATCAAAGACCTTCTGTCAGCTGAAGTAAAGTTTTATGTCTCAGTGTATTTCAGGTTTTGGGCACCTCAGAGACTCGTGAGCACCAACATTATGATGAAGCGGCCTATTGCCCCCTCTCGTGCCATTCGCTCTTTAGCGGCAAGTTGTGGTTCCACGGGCTCAGAGCGTTTGGTAATTTTACGCAGTTGCGTCTGGAATTATTGACCATTGAATGATGTTCCGATCGAGGTCACGCATCAGAGCATCGTCCAGGTTGCCAGACAAATAACTGAAGATAACCGTGAAGAGAGCAATGAATGCTGTTACACAAAAGGACACTATGCTCTGCGTTTCCTTGGGTAAGCATTAACCCAATGCGCTATTGCAACTGAGTGCTCGACTTATACCCCCCCTCTCCAACCCACACCAACCCACAATGTCGTTATCTACTCCGAGGGGTCCCTCTGGTGAATCGCAATACGGTCGGACGCGCTTGCCTTCTCTTTCATCATGAGTAGCTTCCAGGTTACTTCATGTGACTACGTAATTGTATCAGGGTAGTTGGGCAGGTGCATACATAGGTACTACCTATGTAGGTAAAAACCAACCTTGGAGTATGTATGTACTAAGGTAGCTTTAGGACTGAAGGCACCTCCTACTGATAGCACAAGTATTTTATATATCCACAGGACCTCATAATCCCCAGATCAAGGCTCCATGGTGGTTTTGATGTTCTTCACAGCCAGCTTCACAGCCAGCCATTTTCGCTTCGTCCTATATAGCTCTTGCTTCAGCTTTGCGTTTTAAGATGGAGTACTGTGACTCCTCGCGCACTACACAGGTCCGTCGCCCCGGCCGATCTCAGAGTCATCACCGTCACCGCCATCGTCACCGCGGAGACAGTCCTGATGCCTACTATACCTCTCAAATGCCTTCAATAACTCAACATGTAGCTCCAAGGGGTGCGAATCTGCTCTCCGGAATGTCGAAGGGAGTATTGCAACAGCAATCTGGACATGAGGATGTGTGGAGATGGCTCAGTGAGACAGGTAGTCGAGAAGAGCACCATTGGAGCAATGACGAAGGTAGTCGAAACCGAATCAAGGAGAATGATCACCATGCTCACCAACATCATACCACAAGGCTTGCTCCAGCATGGCTTTCACATGGCATCAGTCCAGCCGCAAATAAGCCTCTCCCGGCCCTGCCCTTGCCTTCTAACCACCTAATAAAGCCCAGGCATCAGCGGCCTGTGTCAAATGACAGTTCGATCATCAGTGGTTTCCAAGCTCGTAGAGACCCCCCGAGAAAAAGGCGGGCAACAGATACTGCGCCTTCATATAGTGTTGCTCCCGAGGAGTCCAACGAAGAGCTTGTTTCTGACAGTCCTTCGCCTTCACACCCCGATAGGGTTGGACCAGGCCAGTTCGAAAAGAGACACAGACATAGGACGCGAGAGGATAAGTATGACACCAATAAAAAGAAACTTAGGAACGCACAGCAGAGTACGAAAGAGTCTGGCCACGTGGCACGTCAAAATCCAGAGAGGAAGAAAAAGAAGGACATTGCATTGGGCAAGAACGTCATGAACAACTTCACCTCTGGAGCCGTTCGGAATGATCGTATTACTGTAAAGAATACCACGCCAGCTTTGACACACCATCCGGGCTAATACGTGGTTAGGTTCAGCCAGATTTGAAGCCCGGTCTCTTTGACAATGGCCGAGTGTCAAGGAAGAAGCCGAGTAGGTATACAGCCATATTGTTAAGGCACGAGGCTAATCATTTATACCTAGTATCTGATCTTGCCTTTTCCGAAATGCAATTCCTGCAGCACCAGAAACGAAATCCGCAACCGAAACAACTTTCAAAATCTCGCCTAAGGGAGCGCCAAAGGGAAAGTCGAGAACTGGAAGAAGTATCTGCCTTTTTCTTACCGCTGAAGGCCAATGAAAGTATAGGCAAACCCAAGAAAATAAACAGTAGAGGCTTGAGAGATCATATGTTTAGAACAGAGCACCGCAAGCATCAACACGATCTCACATCCGAACATGAGCCCTCGGAGCCATCCAACCTTAGACATGCAGTAACAAACAACCGGCACCAAGTTTCTAATATCTCTCGTGATCCAAGGAGCCGTGGTTCCGATTTTGTAAATTCCGAGTTTGAGCAGCCGGCGAGAGTACCAAGCAAAGCAACAACATACTTTACATGGTCCAGGAGTGAGGCATCACCTCCTCCCGTAATACATAATGAGACCCGTTCGAGTCCTCCAAACCCACCTTCAGAATGGAGCACAACCCCTGAGTCAATCAGAAGAGCTTTGATTGCTACTGGTATCTACCGGGATACAGGCATACATCCCTATGATGACACGTCTAGCGGCAGGGAGGAACCGGGACACAAGGTTCAGAAGGCTAGTGGAGTAGAAAAACGTACTCAGTCCTTGGAGGTTGATAAGGAGAAACAACAAGTGCCTGACACACATCCAAAGAGCAACTACTGTGACCAGGCAGTCATGACGGAGGGGATTCAGGGCGCAGACGCAAACAATCGGAGCCAACATGAGAAGACTCCTGTATCAGTTGCCTTAGACTCAGGTCATAATGGAGACAGGAACAAGATGCGGGAGAGCCATGAGGGACACGCAGGTCAAATATCCTTCGATCCTAACGAGCTTGGACCTCGGAGGGATGCTATGGGAATACTAACGCCCATAAATCAAGACGTTGCGTTAAAAAGAACCCCAGACGTCAGAAGCACCGAATTATCTCGGCACTATCTAGGAGTCGAATCGAGGAAACAAGGGGCAGAGGTCTCACATGAGCCACAGGCACCAGGATCAGGAGATCGCGGGTCGCTGAATTCAAGAGAAGCGATGCCGCCTCCGCCTCTTCCCTATGATAGAAGGCATACAAACCCACTTACTCTCACCACTTCTACTCCTATCCCTGATCTGGAAGACCAGCCCAGTGAGAATGACACAACAGGGGCGTTCAGTCAACAATCGCATTTGTGGGACACCCGACAGTACTCCCCAAACAACAACAGCATTGCTTCCAGCTCTAGACCCTCTATTATACCGAGTCTAGACACAGAGATGAGTATATATTCGCACGAGTCCGTCTCATGGATACCGCAAGCCATAACACCTTCAAGCTCAAACATTGAGAGGCAAGGCACTTTCTCGAGACTCAGCATGAGGTCGCCACTATATGAGAGTCAAATAAATAGAATCCCGAATGGTGATTTGCAAAGAGACGAGCAAACAAATACCAACCCACAAGAAAGCATGGATGAGTTCATTGCGAGGATAGAGGAAGAATTTCAAGAGCAGGCAAACCCGCAGAGCACATGCTCTATCGAACAAGGAAACAGCAGTTATGATACGATAGAGAACCCAATAGACAATGGTGTGGAATCACGGCATGACCAGTGGGGTGCTGACTGCCTAGGTACTCCTATCCATCATGGAGGAGCCAGCCGCAGATTGGAACAGCATCAAGGCAGTGATTCATACCTCTTGCGCCCTTCTCAGGCCGAGGCGGGTATTCCGAAGCTATCAGAGACTGACGCAGAATCTGCAGTTAGCCTTGAAGGCGAACGGCTGGAGATGTCGAACTTCTGGAGGCCAAATGGATTTTCGTATTTATAATACTTAGTCGTATCTACTATTACTCCCCATTGACAGGCCTTCGCTAACAACGCGTAAACAAACATGTACGAGCTTAATATCAACGCGCGCACGTGCGTCCGTATGAAAGAGCCGATAGAAAGGAGAAACGTGAATGCTATTTACTGCCTACAGGGTAGGTAGTCAAATAGCATTTAATTGGTAGCGTATGTAACGCCCGGTTTTGCAAGACCTGGCCGTCATAAATTGCGATGTAAGTCGATGATGAACCTATGTCTCTCTCCCCAATCTCCTTTACTTATTCAGGCTCCTGGTCCTTCCACCGCATCATCAGCGCCTCGACATCGAACCCGCACCGGCGCGCCCTCTCAACCGTCGCCCTCGCCTTCCCCACCACGGGCGCATCGATCATGGACCCGTCGAGCGCGAAGGCGCCCCTGCCCTCGCGCGCGGCCGCCTTGCCGTCCGCGACGACGACCCGCACCGCCCACTCGACCTCGACCTCCCCGGGCCCGAACAGCCGCTGCACCGTCTCCACCTGCGACGGGTGGATGCACTGCTTCCCGCCGAACCCTAGGCTCCGCCCGCCCCGGCACTCCTCCTCCAGCCGCGCCCGCCCCGCCTCGCCCGCGTACGACGTGCACACCAGGTCGATGGCGCTCGGCACCCCGAAGGCCCGCGCCGCCGTCGCGATCGCAGACCGCGCGTACAGGAACTCGGTCAGCGAGGGCGTGCGCGTTAGGGACAGGTCGAGCGCGAAGTCCTCGGCTGCGAAGATTAGGCCGCTGAGCGGGTTTTGGGCCGTGCTGGTGTCTGGGTCTGGTGATGATGATGCGGGTGGCGGGGGTGGGAGGGCGGTGCAGATCTCCCGCAGGTTCATGACGGCGCGGGCTGATTCGATCAGTGCGATTAGCTTGATTGGGGGCTTGTTGTTGGTGGTGGTGTTGGTGGTACTGCTGCCGCGCTGCTGCTGCTGCTGCTGCCGCTCCGGTGCTAGGTGCTGCAGCACGTCGGCGACGAAGGTCAGGTCGCTTGCGCTGTTGACTTTGGGCACGACGATGGCGTCGAGGTGCGGCAACACGGCCTTCAGCGCTGTCACTGCGATGGCGGTCTGGAGTCAGCTGGATGGATACCTCTGTTTCCCAGATAATCTGTGCAGAAGATATATCTCCCGCCGATTCCTCTTCTTCTTTGTTTTCGAGGTAACGACTTGAGAGTGTTCAAATTTATGCCTTTTCAACAAATTTGAGGAACTCTCTTTCATGACAAGCGGGAAGGAAGAGACGTCTTCCCCTTTCCCGTAACTCACAATGCAGCTAGGTAGCTAACTACCTGGAGAGCAATGGGAGTTCTTAGGCAGACACTTACGGTCGTCTAGCGCGTGCGGCGTCGACACGGCATTGATGCGGACCGCGAGCTCGGAGACACCCGGAGGGGGCCGGGACAGGGATAAGCCGGCGAGGTGCTCGCGCAGGGCGGTGCGGGCGCCCGGCTTCGCGGCAGGCGTCACCGAGTCCTCCAGGTCGTACGTGACGTTGTCGGACGTCAGGCCCAGAGACTTGGTGAGCATCCGCGGCGAGGATGCGGGGACTTTGTTACATCACATCGTTTCCCGTTAGCCGGATTTGTGCGTCATGCTTGCTGCCTACGTTTGGAATTGGCTGATCTATAAAAAACCATTAATATAACTACTTACCGTAGAGTAGAGCGCGCCGTAGAATGGCACTCGATTTCGCGGTCGCTGCCATAGTGCCTTTGGTAGATAAAGAACATCGTGTAGGGAAGTAGTTCGTTCAGGAGTTATTATCTATTAGTTAGACCAATGCGGAGTGAGAGAGCTACCCCACGATTTTCTAAAGCCCCTGAACTCCAGGCGGAGATCTCCGCTTTCTAGTGTAGTTACATAGACATAGATCGCTCTAGGGCTGCTTAGGTAATTACTTGTAGATCAACATCATCATCGTGCTTTGAAGGAATCTGGAGGCGTTCTTCTATCTTCTATGTACCTAGGTACTTTGCATCGATCTCTTGCTCGCGAATGGAAAGTGAGGAGTTTTTCAACAGAGCCTACGAGACCTATCTGCTGTAGTCATTAGATGATGTTTTCAAACCTGCCACGACCACCATGACCATATGAGCGTCTAGGGATCCTACCAAGCTAAGGTGGCGGAGTGGCTGTGGTCTTGCATTTCCCAATAAAACGGGATGCCTGATTGTGCCTCTTATCGCCTACACTACGGATACCGAAAACACATATCTTGTGGGGGCCTGAATAAGGAGGAAGCAAGAATGACCTTTCGACGGGCCAGGTGAGAAACCTGGTACTAGGGCTTTTTTTTGTTTTGAACCCTTCTTCTTCTTCTCCCCCCACCCTTCCACCTTCTCTCTCCTGCCTGCAGCTGCATTCATCATGCAATAAGGAGCGGGAGGCCGCGGCTTTAACACAAAGAGAGCAGATTCATTCTATATTGATCACAACACCGTCGTGGGAAGGACTGGAAACATCCCAATCCCGGCCACCCGGCCCATGGCCTATCTGACCTCGGGATCTGTTAGGCCAGTCACGTCATATGAACCGATTGCACAAACCCCTAGGTAACAGTCTCGATAGCTGGTGGGCTTACCGGAACGAACCCGCGGACGAAATCCAAACTGCCGGCTGGGTTCGAGCCTGCCCTGAAAATCCTACGTGACATGGTGTTCACCAGATGTGATCTGATGGTAACTAGCTCTGGACTCTCAAGTACGATCTGGCTAGGCTATTTATCGCTCGTCCCCTCCGTGCCCAAATTCGACTTCTGAGGCCCAGATCGTTCCCATTCGGCATCGCATATATTCTAGTCCGCGGGGATAGTATTGCCATCCCCTGCTGCCCTGCGTGTCATCCGCACAGCTGGTGATGCAAGAATCGAGCCGACGGTCCCGCTGCTGGCCAAAGGGTAGTTAGTATGTCTAGAAGGATGGGGAAACTTCGATTCGGTTCTGGAATAGCTGCATGAGACCGGGAACCTTTACAAAGGTCACTTTAAACCGGCTCGTGGCCACCGGTCGTATAGGGTGGGATGGCGTTAATTCCGGATTCAATTCGTGGTTGATACTCGAAGCAAGCTCAAGTCCCAGCATCTCCATTCACCCGCCGCGCCCAGAACGCTGGTTTATCTCATCACGCCCTTGTTTAAGGCTTCTCGGCCAAGTTATCTGGCCATCAAAGGCTGGACTGGTCGGCCGTTTTCAACGGTTCGTGGGGAGACTCGACCCGGGTAATCTAACCGGATATATATGCACCGTCTGGCCCAGGCTCGGTATACTTCATTTACCGCATATTAACCAGAGATAACATCATCCCACGGATTTATCTTCGTAGCCAGTGATTCTAGGCCTGCTCCGGGTTTTGTGGCAGATAGGCGCTGTTCGGGTTACGCATGTATATTAATAAAAGGGGGAGGGAGCGACGATCGAACTCGATTTGGGGTTGCAGGCAAAGCAACGAATCCCATTCCACTACGTTCATACACTGTCAGCACACATTCTCACACACGAAGTTGCACAGGAATAATCAATCACTATCTTCAGGCATACTAGAGAGATAGTCAAACCAACCTTCTTCGAGCGTTTCATCATGAAGGCCATCTTCAGCACCCTCGCCCTCGCCGCCCTGGCCCTGGCCCTCCCCACAAACCTCAAGAACGACGCGAGGCAGTTCCAGATCGAACCCCCGAGCACCTCGTTCCCCGACCCCGTCGGTGAGCCGCCGGTGACGCTGCCCCCCGACACCCCGGTGATTCTGCCCCCGATCACCGGGCCGATCCAGGTCGGCAAGAGAGACGACGCCGCCAAGGCTGCCCGTGGCGGGGGAGACGAGTGGATCATCTTCCCCCCTGTCACTGGCCCGTTGATCCCCGACAAGCCGATCCCGGGTAGCCCTATCAAGCCCGACCCGACCGTCCCCGGCAAGCCGCTGACGCCCGGCAAGTAAAGGGGCTCCGCCCAACCCCTCCGCCAGAAGAGTACAACTTGCCGTTCGGAGTCGTGGCGGTGCTGAGCCTAACACCGCTTCGCTTTTCCGGCTGGAGTCATTGCTTATGGGAGGCAAGGAAAGCGTATTCGCTTATACTGTTAATTGAGCTATCTATTGGTGGGTTGTCGAGGAAGTGATGGTCTGTGGGATGTATATTTTGCTTCCCGTGGGAAAAGGAGATAGTAGTAGTCTAGTGGAGTTGCCAATATGATGTTACAGATGCGGATCACTCTACATGTCTTCAGCTGGTAGCCCTTAAGGCTTTCCAAAACACTATTGCTATCATTCATCAAGCTATCTGAGTTTATTCCATGTCAGCCCAGGCTGATTTGTCTGTACTACCCTTACGGTCAAACCCTCGTTTGTCGCTGCACCAGCAGTCTTTTACTCCACACGTGAACTCAAGTATGAGTTTACCCTTTCACTCACTATTGATCAAGGAATACGATGGCAGTAATGCCACTCAGGAGAAGAGCCTCGGTGTGACGGTGATTTCAACATATGATATTCAATATACGGCAGTGACAAGTGAGAGAGCTTCATCCACGGCTTCAGTGAAGCCACAACCTCACCCCACTTACGGAAGGGATTAGAATGGCCATAATTTTCGTCATATGTAGCGGTGATATACTACGTAGTAATGAACAGGCAAATCCAAAGGGACCATACTGAAAGCAATAGCATCAACCACGGGGACTTGTTCATAGCCTACCTACTGCAAGCATGTGCCAAAATACATCACGGAAGTCTCTCAGAGGTACACCTAACGAATGTAAAAGGGGTAGCCCTGTCCTGGTAAAGGGGTTCCGACTGACATACCACCTTCGATACCTAGGTACCTAGCTGCACTAAGAACGCCAAAACTTGATTCCGCTCCGCGAAGATGTGTGAGCTTCTCTTTGCCGATATGGCAAGAACCTTCCATGGCATCATTCGTGGTCTTGCAGACGTCTCCGTTGCAAACCACCACAAACGGCAGAGTACGGGCATACCAAGCAGCTAGACACTATAAACTCTATACTCAAGACCACCCAGCACTGACTGACTAGTATCATATAATTATGGTAAACCAAGCGGTAGGTATAGCGTTAGATGGTTTGCCCTGCACGAATTGCTGATAAGGGGTACATGCGATGATTGTGGAAGTCACGAAGTGCTTCTCGACATCACCAGGCTGATATCAGTGTCCCACATAGCAAACACCCACTTAGAAAAAGGGATGAGTTCACCTAAAGTTAAAATCCTATCTCTAAACTGACAAGGCTCCTAGCTGCAAGCTTACCCATCGTCGTTATTAGCTCATGGCGATCTTCCACTCTCCAGATCGAAGCTATTAGCCACGCGGTTTGACGTAGTACAAAGCCCCCTTTCCTTATCGACACACCCTTCTTGTGGCGGCAAACCTAGACAACTCGCTAGCAGGTATCTAGTCCCTTGCGTCCCGCGGCGTGTGAGGCTATCTACTATTACTCATCTAGTCGCAAGACGGCACGAGTCATGTCACCCCAAAACAGAGTTGCAACGGGCCACGCTACGCGCGGACAAGAATAGCTTTAGAGTATCGCTAGGCAGGTAGGTAAAGAGCTGTGGTCTAGGTGTGCTGGTAGCTTACTGCTTATCTAGTAGTCCACGGTAGTGAGTAGAGTAGGGCAATCTAATTACGATGTAGCTATATGCTCGTGTTCCGCGGCATCTCATTAGAGTTATGGCGACCTCGCGTGGAGGCTAAGGTCATCTGAACTAGCCGTGGCTGAACAATGGCATACGCGGCGTATACATTTTTCCCATGGGCGAGCTAGGAAAGTCAAAACAAGACAGGCGAGACATCATCTCAGCCAACAACACGACACGCAACAACTCAAGGGGTATGGCGATGACGGTATGTGAAGTCATACAGTCCCAGGCTACATACCTAAGCTAGCTTTTCACCTGAACCATTCTACATATCTATGGCATACCCACACGCCGCAAAGGGCGCACAGCCAAGGAGAAATGCGGTAGCTACAAACAGGGAGAATCCTTGAGTAAGCGGCCGTGAGCGAGGCTGAGATCTACCTGAGTCTACTTTACGTCGTCAGCAACAAAGGTACATAAATACCTACCTACTAGCATACTCAAGACACTACGTACTACAGTCGTAGGGCCATGCCCACACGCCGGACAGCCGGCCAAATCTGCCCCCGAAAAGAAAGGAGGGAAGAGCGGGGCTACACGGCATGAGGGAGGCGCCCTCGTTACGTACAGGCGTCTGTCCCGTCCGTTGCTCTGATGGGGCTGTGTCCGCCATCGGTTGTGTTACTACTCACTACCTAGTTGTGCGGAAGCAAGACGGGCCCAAGAAGAAAGAAAGAAAAAAAGGTCTCGAAGCTTCGAAGCCTCGGTCCATAACACCCGTCAACGACACGGCCACGTTCCGTCCGGCACTAGAATCATAGAAGGTCTTGGTTAGTCAGTCGGTTGGTCAAGCCCCCCTCCCCCCTCCCCCCTATTTTCTCTCTAAGCGACGACAAAGACGGAGAGCCTATAGCTTAGGTAGTTATTAGTTACCTATGTGGATTTGTTGTTAGGAAGGGGTTTGATGGTCGATCACCATCACTTTGCGCGCGCGCGTGTTTGGCGGCGGCGGCCCCGGAGTGCAGTGAAGAGACAGAAAACTTTTCGGGAAGACTCCCGGTTTCCTTCTCTACCTACCCACTACTAGCTACCGTGTGCTAGGTGTCGTATCGATAGATTCTATGTATAATCGGATACGTAATGCGTTTTGCCCTCCCTCCCCCCTACAAGCCCCTCCCCCTTCCGTGTCGGCCGAAGCCCATTTTCACGGGGATAACGAACCCACATGTTGTTATGGGACCAGAGCGCCTTACAGAAGGGCCCAGACAAAGGGAACGCAAGCTTGAGTCGCCATTGGCTTTGAAGCCACCGTGGCCGTCTACCTACACTATCGCAGATGCCTAGGTAGGTAGGGATGTAGCACTTGACTTAGACGTATGCGCCAGCCTATGGCATGCGAGAGATCGATCACAACACGGCTGGTCCTGTAGCGGGCGGGCGGGCGGTCGGGCGACGCACTATAACGTGGTAACGGAGACACACTATAGAACAGACACGTTTGCTTTCCTCCTATCCAGCGCCCGAAGCCCCCCCGACCAATGACACCGGGCCGCAGTCGAAAAGGAGGGCCCTTGCCACTGCTGTATAGTCGAACCCCGTGTAACAAAACCACGTAGCCATGATTCGAGACCGTTACCTGCATACCTGCCTGTCTACTGGCATTTGCTGACCGACTATCTTCTACTACGTACGCGATATACTATTACTTGGAAAAATATCGCACTATAGAAACCCCACCATGGCAACGGGAAAGCTAACTGGCCAGGAAGAAAAGAACAACGAAAAAGAAACAAAAAAAGGGGGGGAGGCAGTACACACTATAGTTAGTTATCGAACAGACCCTTATGCATACCTGCCCCGCGGGAAAAAAGGGCTCTGCAAGTTGCATGCATATAGCTCACACAGCACAGCCTGTCTGATGGGTGATGAAATCGTGACAACAGCCACTATAGGTAGCTTAACTAGAGATAGATAGAGTCCATAGAGGAGCCTGAGCCTAACTTAAGAAAACGGGTCTACCAACTTACCTACTTACTGTACCTACCTATGCAGCTATGCTATGCTATGTAAGTATTGTCATATACTATATCCACAATTACCCACCGAGCAAGAGCAAATCGAGCCTGGCCAGGCAAGGCAGCCCGGTCTGGCAGGTCTGGCCTGGCATGCCAGCCCGGAAAAAGGACAGATCTTCACACACACACACACACACACACACACACACACACACACAGGCGCCCCCCAGGCCCAGGGACGGCGCTGACCAGCGGTGTCCCGCGGGCTCCTCTCTTCCCTCCCCACGGCGGCAGGCCGTCCGGGAACCAGCTTTTCCAGCAGCTGGAAGCGGAATGGATCGAAGATGACACGCAGCCGTCGAGGGTCAGGTGTCGTCGGCGCTAGTTAGCTTTGACCCTATAGCTTACATAGGTAAGGCAAGGTAAGGTAGCTAGCTGGCTAGTAAGTAGGTACGAAGCAAGGCAGCGTCAAGATTCTATACTAGGTATACCATACCACGTAGGAATACTATAATCAGTAGGTAGGTAGACTCTCAAACTCCGTACTTTAGCTTCAAACTATATATATATATACACACGCATATAGGACTATATAGGTGTAACTCGGACATAACTAGCAGCTGAGACTCTTAAGGGTGAAAGGCTTGATTCGCAGGGACGCAAGCCACGATATGAGATAGGGCCCAGGAAAAGGAAAGAGGAAGAACAGACGTGCATGCATTGCATACCGACTACTTCCTACACTACATGGCGTAATAGGCGTTTTCCCCAGCGCCCACCTTGCCTGCTCCATGCCAGGGCGACGCAGGTGTATGTTCGTATGTGTATGGCATGGCATGGCATGGCATGGCATGGATGGTGGTTTACTTAGGTTGAATCGTTTTGTTCCCCGTGCCCAAGAACCGGAGGCGTTCGTGGGGCCCCCCCTTACTTTCTCCGTCTTTGCTCGCGCACCGCACGGAAGAGGGGAGGAGGAGGAGTCATAAGGCGACCGACCTGACTGACTGACTGGCTGACTTGATTAATTACCTCTAACTAGGAGTGCTACGCTGTCATGTGCGATAGCGGCGCGAACAAAACAGCCCACTGGTAAGAGCGAGCAATGTAAATGGCCGTCTGGTCTGGTCTGGTCTGGTCTGGTCTGTGTGAGGGGGGACGTACATACGTACGTACGTACGTCGTATGGTATGGTATGGTGAAAGCAGTTTTAATAAGTTCCTCGCTCGTTCGTGTTGAATATAGCAACGCGGATGGCAGCCGTATGCAGCTTGTCATGGTGACAAGAATGCAATGCGCCCGATCCAGCATCCCCATCTGAAACTCTTCGCGCACACCGCAACCATCGTTAGCAGAATCGGTGCTGGTTCCCCGTCCCCGTAGGCAGGTAGTTATTAGTTAGTCAGATGCGTGCGTGCGTGCTGTAAGTCAAAAAGTCAACTAATAAACTACTAGCAGATAGGTAAAAAGGAATGGTCGGCTGGTTGATATGTAGGTAGGGTCAAGGGGATTCTCTTCGCTGGCCAACTAATAAACCGGCTAACTAGTTGGAAGAAATCTGGAACGACCAGACGGGCCAATCTACGCAGCTAAACCAGCTAATGAGCCGGCATCTCTCCAGACCCATCCCGTTCGAACCCCCGTCCCCTTCCAGCGCATCGTCGTCGGCGGGGTGGGGGGAGGAGGGGGAGAGAGAGGGGGGCAAAAGGGAGACGGGGTCGGAGAGATTTGGGGCCCTTTTTCCCCCACGAGGAGAAGAAGACGAAAGCTTCACCGCCATGCGACAGACATGCCATGCGATGCGATGCGATCCGGCCGCCGTGGATCCGCCATCTCTCTGTCTGTCTCTCTCTCTTCCTGTCCTCTCATCTCTTACGCTCTTTTTACTCTCTGACTACTCCCTCTCCCTCTCCTCCGTCCCATCCAATCACCGGCGGAAGCCCCGTTGGGTAGTATCGGGCGCCCAAAACATCGACGTGCATTGGGGTCGTGAGATTGCATAGGGGGGTCTGATTCGCCCGCACCGCACCGCGCATCGAAGAAATCGGGGGGGAGGGAGAAAATGTAAAATGCACTGCACATACATATGTAGATTACATGGATGGATGGATGGATGGATTGGATGCACATTACATGGATGCATACGTGCATACGTGCTGCGTGCATACCTACACAATAATAAGGTAATAAGACACACACTTATGACTTTCAACTATTACCTGAGCAACGCCCGCCTGCCGCCTGCACAAGGCAGAAACGATGTGGCGGACGGACGGTCTGATGATAGGTACAATACCAGGTATGTATGTAGATATTGGCAGCTTACGATTGATCGCCCTTTGGTAGTAGTAGTGGCGGGCGGTGGTGTAAGTGGCAGTCGCAGCAGTCAGTAAATAGTGGTACCTAGGTATTGTATGGTATGTCGCATGTTTAGCAGCAGCATGTAATTAGCTGATAGACACCTATAGGCTATAGGTTGGCATAGTATGTAGGTAGTAGTGACCGCCTCCGAGGGAGATAGATCGCTGCGGTGCTTTTCTGCTGCTGCCGCTGCTGCTGTCTGCCTGATGTCTCTCACTCTCCTCACACGAGCGTGCGCCCACATTATTTGTTCTTACTTTACTATGTAGTTAGTTAATTTTCTTTTCCTGGTTTTCCCCCTTCTTCACCCTCGTTCGTTCAATCGCTGCATTTCGGCACATGGCTCATGAGGATGATCAGCAGCGGTCAAAAAACGGGGGGTTTCTTGCGCCCAAAGCATTTCCCTCCTCCCTACCTTTTCCCCTTATGCCCCTTCCACTAGGTACCTGCCTACCTGCCTACATGACGATGCGGAACGGTCTGAGGCCGGCTGGCCAATGGAGGAAACTCCAATCACACACACACGTTTTTATTTCCCTCATCACCGGGCGCAGGCGCAGTGACAGAGCGGTAGTTTATTAGTGCATGAAGTTAGGTAGGTGGTAAGGTGCAGTCAGTAGTGTGTATGTATGTATGTATGTATGTATGTAGGTATAGTCTATAGTGCCTTGCGTGCGCTAGCCATGAGGTCAAGTTGGCTGCAGCCAGCTAATAACTGCGCTGCTGCGGTTGCCGCTGCTACCTACTATTACCTACTGGACTTGGCCTCCTAATAAGAGGAATTATGGATAATGACAAGTAGTTGCTCAAGCCACATCGCGCGCTAGGTAGACTAGGTACCGTAGAGATCCGGGAGTGAGTGTAAGGGAGAGGCGACGGAGGGAAGAGAGATGGAGAATGGAGATGGGATGCCTGTCTGCCCATCAGATATCGTGAGAATCACGAGAATCGCAAAAGCAAAGAACCTAAAAAAAATACGCACGGGCCATGTGACAGACAGATCGAATCGAAGGGGGGGAAGGGGGAGCTCAAAAAAAAGGGGGGAGGGGCTGGGCTGGCTAGAGAGAAAGGAAAAAGAAGAGAAGGGAAAAAAAAAAAAAAAAAAGCAAGGCTAGTGTTCGCCAACTGCTTCGAACCAATGTAGAGCTAATGCATGGTGGTGTTGCACTGCAGCCCACGGTAGCCGGAAAGCAAGGAAAGGGAAGCCTAAGGATGGGGGGAGCGAGCAGCGAACCAGGACAGGGCTTGGCCTGAAAAAAATCCCATGCCGTTGTGCTTCCTCGCCCGCCCCAAAGTAAGGCGGGTGGCGCCAGCGGCTTCGTCCAATCAACGAGGACCATCCGTCCAGCATTCCAGCCTGTGTTCATCGTCCATCATTCGTACGTGTGCTCTTACGAACACATCGTCAGCGTCACTTGCCACTTGGGGTTGAGTGATCTGCCAGGTAGATAGGTAAGATAGAAAAGAATAGGTACTAGTGCGATTGCCTTGCAATGTAGAGCAAATACCACGATGGACACATTTTCCAAGAGGACATAAGCAACAGTAGTCAAGGTGATAGATAGCTGGTGATTGTAAGCGACGAAGCGCTCCAATATTGTATTTTTGGTATTGTATTTGGGCCCCGAGGTCTTATGGAGTCTTCATCCTATAATCCAGAGGGCGATCACCTCAGAGGTTGATTCTGGGTGTCCACTAAGTAAACGTAAATGATAGAACATCAACCGTAGTTGCGTGTTCCCGTTGGGCTCTCACCCGGTTCTCTTCTAAAATCGTAAATCCCGTATCCGGTCCGCCGCCCCCTTTTTTTTCCCGACCGTCTCTTTTGAGACAAGAAAAATCAAACGTTCTCCAATCCTCCCTTTCATACACTCCCCATCAGAAGTTGTGGTATCATCCAAAGTGAAAGTCGCGGGTCTCCGTTCTAAATGCAGCCCGGTGAAAAACAAAACAAAAACAGCAAAACGGCAAAATACCCTCCCACTGTCAGAGTATCCCGAGTTGTATGCCCTGCGCCGTATAAAAATGCAATGGCCACTCCGGTCCCGAGTCCGGCTGTGGTATTTTAGATCCGTGGATTTCCCATGTCTTTTATGATTTGGTCACCATCATTCAAACCGTCCGCCAACTCCTCGCTGGAATGAACAAATGAAAAAACATGACGTCGACGTAGATACAAGTTCTCGATGTAATAAGTTCCAGACTTTTTTTTGTGTTGGTTTCATCGCATTGGCATGCGAAACTTCCCGACTCCTCTTGCAGCCGGTGTCGAGCTTCAGGTCCCATCCACTCATGTGAGGGATGAAATCAGCTCCGTAAAAAAACATTACATCAGATACGCGGATATCTGGACAATGTAGTAGGTGGGTGGTGCGTAGTAATCCTTTGGGCTTTGTAGTCCGGGCTCCAGCTTGGTCTCATCAAATCCAAAGGACAGGCTTTTCTCCAATGTGGTCACATATTAATTATCTCCTTGGGATTTGGTCCAGTATAAAGTTTAAAAGAAATTAGGCAGTGTAGTTAGTAGCATCCCTGGAATCCGTTGAATAGAGGAACTTGGTGATGAAATGGCATCGGATGTTGTACTGGTGCTGGTGCTGGCACATATCGGTTAACTACTTCCCAGAAATAAGGGAAGGCTGACCTCGGTGCACAGCTGGGGGGAGTGGGAGCCGGAATGGAAAAGGGGTGGCAGGGTGGGCAGGAGTCCAGAGTAGGTCCATTGTATTGGGGCTGATAGTCCTGTGGCCCTGGTATCTTAGACTCGGGTGAGTCAATAATTTGAGGTTCTTGCACCATGCCTCCATCCTGGGCAGCAACATCGTCAAACTCATCATCGATTGTTGAGCAACTACTGATCAGGGATCCATCGTCTGAAGAGCAAGTGGACTCGGCATCAAAGTCCGATGCAGGCGAAAGGGGTGATTCGTAGCCGGATTCGTAACCGGAATCGTAGTTGGAGTCGCAAGCGAAATCGTCAGCAGCGTCCTGGCATGCGGCGTATTCAGACGGCTCTGGTGACACAGGGGGTGTTGACAGGGCTGTGGGGGTCGGCACAGCCGGGATGGTAAACCTAGGGCAGGCGAGTATGCTTCTCCGAAGCTCTGGCAAAGTAATCCTCTCATCCGGGTTGCGAGTGAAAATCCTTCCCAATACGTCATTCAACTCGTCAGACAAGGGAAGAATTGTTTTCAAGAAATCCTGGCTCCTGGTAAAAGCCCGGTATGTTGAGTCCTCAAAGGAAGCCTGCTTCCACGGATTGCGACCACAGGTTAGATTCACGAGAATGACTCCAAGGCTCCAGACATCATTAGGGGCGCAGTAGTAGTATGGTCTCCGGGAAGAAGGGTCCAAGCATTCTGAGCAGAGTGAATGGCTAGTTAGTATGACTCGAGACGGGGAGGCTGGCAGCAGAAGAAGTCCTACCTGGTGACATGTAGAAGGTCGATCCGCATCCGTAGTCCTCGGAGCGGGCAGATGAAGTGGCCAACCCAAAATCGGCCAGTTTGACAGTCCTACCCTGGTTCGAGACGAGTACATTTTCCGGCTTCAAGTCCCGGTGATAAACTCCCAAGGTATGGCAATGTTCAACGGCATCCAAAATTTGGAGGAAAACATCCTTGGCCAAATCATCCTTACCCACATATTGTCCGCGTTCCGTGATGTTGAGGAATAAATCACCTTCCGGGCAATATTCCAAGACGACGTAAATGCAGTCCGGGTCATCCACAATTTTATGCATAGAAACAACATTGGGGTGGGCAGAAGCGAGGTAGTGTAGGCGGAGTTCCCGGTGCTGGAAAGCAACCTGTCGCTGGTCTAAGGGAGACCCGTCCGCATTAAACTTGCTAAGCGTCTTGACGGCATATCGAATTCCCGTCTTGATGTCGACCGCCAGATAGACCACACCGTACGCTCCGGTGCCGATGATCCCTATCAACTTCAGGCTATCCCCTAGGAATTTTCCAAGTCTCTCCTCTGGCGCAACCGGGACATATCGAGGCGGGCAGATTGGCGGGATCGCGAATGGCTGCTGTTGAAAGGCGCACCTCGTGTTGTCGTACGACGGCGACGCCGGAGGTGTTGGATATCCGAATGCTGGCACATTATGCATATTATTTCTGAGAGGACCGCTGTCCTTGTCCTGATCAAACCTCGGCTTAAGATTCGGGAAATACAGAGAGACTAGGAAAACAAGAAGAAACGGCCTTTGCTACAGGAATGGTATGTCCTGGGCTAGATGGGATGTCTCCACGGATTCCTTGGGCTGGTCAGTGTCCTGGTAGTCGCGAAGAATGACGCCGAGTTAACGGGTCACTGTGAAGGCGCGGTCGCCGAGCAATGCATGGAACGTCGGGATATTGGTTGTGAGAGGGAGAGTCGAGAGCGAGGATAGAGGCGACCAAGATGGGACTCCGACGCAGCGTTCAAGTTGGGATGTTGAGGTTGAGGTTGGGATGGGATTAGAAAGGAGTGTAACGAATGATGTGAGGTTTGGAGCGGCATACGGAGTTGGGAGGTTGATGTAGATATTCAGATCATAACGGTCTGTTCTTCTGGCAGGGGTCCGTCTGTCTTGCGTGTTTGAGTGGCTCAACCCCAGTCGCCTTTGGTTCGAGCTAACAAGGTACGTAGCAGAGGTGCATGGAAACCAACTCACCCTTGTCTGAGGTTACAGGTATCGTCTCACTCCGCCTGCACGCGCTAGTATTCTTAGAAGCAGCCCGAGAAGGGCTCCGTACCATGCTATGGCATGTATGTATGGATGTATGTATGGATGTATGTATGGATGTACATACATACAGAGGTAGCTGCTGCGCTCGGCTTGGCCTAGCGACTAGCCAGCCGGCGAGGGGGGAGGAGGGAGGAGGGAGGAGGGAGGCACTTGGCCCTCGCGCCCTTGGCCCTTGGGCGGGAGAGTGTATGAGTGTGAGGGCCCTGGAGCCACAGACCACAGAGCGAGAGAGCGTGGGAGGCTTGGGTAGGAAAGGAGGGTGGGCCGGGCTGCCAGGCTGCCTGCTACTACGGAGTGCATATGTACATACACACATACACACATACACACTCCAGGCACTTCGTAGGATGGGAATGGTCCAGCTGCCAT
This sequence comes from Diatrype stigma, assembly GCA_022225965.2. NCBI lineage: Eukaryota > Fungi > Ascomycota > Sordariomycetes > Xylariales > Diatrypaceae > Diatrype > Diatrype stigma. The sequence goes on along the minus strand of JAKJXP020000172.1, from coordinate 1,754 downwards.
CTGCCATCTGCCATTTGCCCAGGGCTTCTAGGGCGCTCCACCGCGCGCAGAAGAACGAGCAGGGCCCTGGACGGCAGTGGGTGCACTGGATGCACTGGATGTACTGGATGTACTGGCAGCACTGGCAGCACTGGAAGGACTGAAAGGCCCGAGAGATTTTCTGTGACGCTTCGTAATGAACGAGGGTACTGTGTAAGGATTGTCTGACACACGAGAGCGACCGGCCCACTCAGCGTCGAGGATGGGCCGCCGCCACTCCACTGGAGTCTGGAGCCCTGCTCACCATTCAATAACACACACCTTTGCACCCTGGTCCGGCCCTAGTCCAACCCGGGCTGCCTGGTTCAACCCTGGTCCAAGAGAACCGAGGGCAGACTCCAGAGTCCTGTGCAATACCAGAGCCCCGTACCAGAGCCCAGGTGGAAAGGGGGCGTGCGTGTGATTCTGCGCCAAAACGGCATGGCATGGCTTGCTGACACTCCACATCATCTCGTTCTCGTTGGCTGTGCGCCGCGCACCCACTTTTCGAGCTGGTCGGGCAAATCGTCATAATCGACGGAGCCCGTGACTCGCATGCTTTTCTGCGGGCTTTTGCCTTCTTAAGGCTATTGCCGGTTGGCAGATCCTCGATGTGAGTGAGATTACTGGTTAGCAGCGACTAATATAGCCTAGCAGCAAGCGCAAGCACATCCAAACTTTCGCCTGTCTTCCAGGTCGAAATCTTTATTTAATCTCGATCGAACCGGGCCTGCACTCACTAGCAGATGGCAGAGTGGCAGGCTAGCAGGAAGGGAGTGGGCTGGCGGGATGAGATGTGAGATGAGAAGAATCGCCAGCTTCCACTCAAGGTTCGTAGTGTAGATTAGCAGAGTAGGTACCCAGGTATGGTGTGTGTATGTAGATTTCAGTTAAGTTAGAGCGTACCTAAGCAGGCTGGCAGGTAATCGACCAATCAGTATGACGCCGTCGCTGGTGATGATGCCTCATTAGCCTATGCCTTATCGATTGCATCAGTGATGAGAACAGACATTTGCTGGTGCTGGTGCTGGTATTGATTGCTTTGTCGACTACGGGATAGAACAAACTTTGTGTTTTGCAGTTGCCAGCGTCGTGCCTACCTACGTATCTAGCCTCCTATCTGCCGGCCTGTCTGTCTGTCTGTCCGTTTCTGTCTCGCGGATTTCCCGATCTGCCTGCCCCGTACCTATTTCTTCTACCTGTATCCTGCGGTGTCCACGTAGGGTAAAAGATGGTTCACGACGCCGATTCTGTTCCTGATACGCCGCAGTAGGTTCCGATATAGGTAGGTAGGTATGTATGTAGGATGGAAGTAGGTGTGTAGATATTCCGCCGTCCCCACCGCCCCGGCAATGCTGGGTGATGCTGAGCATGTTTGTAGGGCAAACGGGAGCGCATAAACCAAGTACGCACCTATGGACCTATGGTAGGGCGAAGCTTTGAGACTCCTGCTCCAGCTAGCTGGGCCGGGCTCGTCCGCAGCAAGGCTTCTGTTGCAAAGGGTGCTTCGTACCCCTTGGTGATCAATGCGAACATGGAGAGCAGGGAGCATGTACAAGGGGGACGAGGCCGGTTCAGGCTAGTCTCTAGTTGGGAGTTGGTCATCGTTATGATTCACCACATAGAACTCTACATGTCATGAGAGCGCCTCCGTCAGCTCCGTGGACCGTCCGTCATGTCACACGCGACTCCGACTCTGGCGATTGCCACAGCCTGTAACTAGCATAACCCGGGGG
>JAKJXP020000171.1:0-58154 GCA_022225965.2 Diatrype stigma | reverse complement strand
TACCTACCTACCTACCTACCTACCTACCTACCTACCTACCTACCTACCTACCTACCTACCTACCTACCTACCTACCTACCTACCTACCTACCTACCTACCTACCTACCTACCTACCTACCTGCTGCCCATACCTACAAACTGCCCATACCTACTTACCTACCTACCTACCTACTTACCTATAAGCTGCCCATACTGTCTATCTGGAAAGTACGACGGAAGCAACAACACCTATATATAAGCAAATACTGCAATTGCAATTACTTTAGTTAATAGATAGCCCAGCTGCTTAGCTGTATTGTAATACAATTTATTTCATACGTAATGCCTTTATTCTCCAAGTGTGACTGTTCGATTTCTGCGTAGTGCAATATATCAAGTATGTAGTATATATATTCTAATGAACTGTACTATTCATTACTACCTACCTGGGTAGTAATAGGATAGTACAGTTCATCGCTTTTGGCTGCAGCCAAGTAAAGTTTCAACGTTTAAACGCGTTTAAACGTTTAAACACGCTAATCGCTTATCCCTGAGAAACCGTCGCTCAAGAGTTTCTCAAGGTTTAACGCTTAAAATCCGCTAACTATCAATTGACGGTTTAAATCGCGTTTACTCAACCCTGCGGGTCCCGGTATGGGAAATACGTCTGATTCTGAGATAAGGTACCACCTAACCTAAGTGTGTATGCAGATAGCTGCGGCTTGCCCAGACTCCTACCGTACCTAAGGCCTAATGCACGAGTTTACCCTACCCCTGCCGTCCCGAAGCTTGGTGTGCTCGATCTGCCTGGTGTAGCCTTGTGAATGTAACTCCGTACTCCGTTGATGACTGCATTCCATGATCCATCGTTGGAGCCGGTGCCCAGAAGGGAATAGCCTCTGGCGTGAGAGTCGGAAGAAGACGTCATGATTGCCGAGATCACGTGCAGGGCGTCTTCCAGACTCCGAGACCCTTGAGGCTTGAGACTCCAATATCCCGCAGCTATATCAGCGCTGGATCTCCTATAGCGATTTCACGAGGCGGAAGCCCTCCAGTTCTCGGGAGACGCCATGTTTCCCCCCCAAAGGGTGTTGAACACATCTCAACCCGCCCCTGCACATGTATTTCTGGACTCAATCCATCATGCAACCTTTCGATGGAGATCGCGGGCGTTTCAACTGTCAGATAGTCTTCGGCTAGGACTCGCAGCCAGTCGCGCCATCTCAGCTATGGGTATTGCGGGCGGTGGACCATAGCACTCCGACTCCGCTGAGATGCTATGCCAATATGCTGTTGGCCTGAGTCGCAGGACGTTGGGAAAGTTCTTGATGTGAAGAGAGCACGATGTACGATAAGCATTGTACATTAAGTCCTCAGTCATCTACCTTGCTTGCTGTACATATCAGGCCTGATAATGCGTCCCTTGCTAAATTTCGCGTGAAATTGGTGGGGTAGAAAGAGACACCATTTGGTGACTGTGATATGCCTGCATGTCCAACGAGGTACGCTATGCTCTAGGCTCAAAACCCTTACTTACAGGAGCATTTGGGGACTAGCGGTGTCTACCACGGTGATGCTTCGACAGTAGTGCGAGGTATCCATGAGATTAGCTGTTGAACAACACGTATAGCAAGTGCCATGATGCCACTGGCGGAGGACCTAATGCGTGGGAGTTCCGGGCCACGGGTCTCTACATCGTCCCAGTGTTGAGAACGGCTGCCCCTTGCCTGTGAAGGCAAGACATTAGATGGAGAAGTTCGTGCGAACTCACGCATTCGAAACCCGTAAAATGATGTCGAGGCAGTCGACGCGAAAACGAGATGAAGCCATGACGGGTTCAACGCTTGGCATTGAGATCAAGCAAAATCGATGGTTCGGAATAAGATGGGCACAAGGCCCAAGAGAGCTCCTTAGGCGTGAGCATTCGGGAGGTTGTGAATAACCTCAACCTAACGGGTGGAACATGCAGAATCCACTTTCTTTGTTGGACCGACCGGCGAATTTGTGATGAAGCCGAAAGCGAACAGTTCTCGAAGAGATGAGGATCCGACGGTAATCCCATCCCCTGGTAACAAAAATTTTCAGACCTTGAACACGGGCGGACGAAGATAAAAAAAGGTGATCGGCCTGGCCGGACATTTTTGCGAAGTCGTATTGCCTTACTCTTTAAAGCCATGGTGGGGGGAGGATGTTTATGTTTTACATAACATGACCCCTTCTTCGACGTCCGAGCAACTCGTACTTCGCGGCTTTTTTGAAGTCCAACCTGGAAGTGCAAGGCTCGATCATTACCTAGGTATTTTTATTATTATTGTGCATGTGCACATGCATACATCTACATACATACCCAGGTACTTACAGATGCAAGCTGAAAGCTGTAGTTGCGCGGCCAGGCGAACGGGCGAGCGGTCCTCGAGCCTCGAGGCGCCTCGAGGACGGCAGCGGACGACGGGTCATCACCGTCCAGGGGTTTGAAAATTGTTTGAGCTAGGAGCCATGCCCGAATGAGGCACATGCATGGGTCTCGTAAGGCTTCCGAGATGGGGCCACGGGGGCCAGTGATGGGCCAAGATGCCCTAACTAACTGATAGCCTAATTTGAAGGCGAACCCATCTGGCTGGTAACGTGGGAATAGAACCTTGCTACATATGTAGCATATTGCAGACCCGAACAGCCCGAGGTACAATCCGAAGCAGCGGATAAAATACAAAGCTGAAATAGAGCATACCTACATAGTTAGCTGCAATGCTGACAGTTGGAGGGACGTCAGCCAGCCATCGTTGTCCCATTGTCCCGTTGTCCCTAGGTAGGTGGTCACGTAATCTTGTAATCTACGTGATGCACATACATTGGTATAGTAGAGCGTCCGGTTATGAGCGGTATGACCTGAAACGTATTAACTTGGCATCGCAAGCCCCCAGATCCACGCCGAATAAGTCGCTGTATCATTCGCGGTGTAAGATAGGTACTGGAATTAGATCTCTTGACCGTCATACATAGTACTGTCCAGTTAGTTACCCGCTCTTGACTTGCATACTTTACTTTGCTTTGCGCTTTGTGTGTCCAATGCAGTTTGCTCTCGAGTTTACAGCAGCAACACGGTAATACGGCCATGGAGGTACGATGAACCGTGTTACCAACGGCCTGATAACAAATCTCTTTTAACATCAGGCCTTGAACTTACTAGCAGACTAGGCATTTGAGTTGAGGCATTTGAACCGCTTCTGCGGGACTTCGGTTATCAGTTCGTGATTTCGTGTTGGGAATGCCAATAAACGAGACTCGACTCGAATAAATACCCCTGAATATATCGTCAGCCAGGCGTTTATTAAAAAACGCAAGGTCAGGGGTGGTGGAGGGGGATGACAGATGCAGCAATCCATCGAAATATTCGATGAGGACGATTCGACATGGAGTAGGTACCTCGTGCCTGGGTCCCGGGAAGATTAATCAAGATTACTTGAGGTTGACATCATGATCGCATGAAGGAACCGGGGGAATATAGCATCAAGTGCTTATATCATGCATATCTTATGTATTTGACACTTGGAGGAATCGTTCTGTAAAAAGTTCCCTTTCTTTTCCTGTTTTGTTTTGTCGGGATGGTCCCGGCCAATGAGAGGGCAACGGTAAAGACTTATGCGGACTTATGCACGTCTTGACCAGCTAGTGCGCTGCTGCACCCGCGGTATCCCTGCTCCTCTATGACATTTATGACATACCAGCGCAGTTCGTGCCGCTCTAGTCCAGGCACCGCTTGGAGATCCCCTGTCAAGCGAAGCGCTATCTTGCCGCTAAGCCCGGGCAGAGCAACGCTGTTACCGGCTTTGATATACGCCGACTTCAATCTGTAATCTTAAATTTCCCCATCGCCAGTCGAACAGCCATGTGGAAGCGGGAACTGGGAAGCGACGGATCGAGGATTGCGAGCGGCCTAAGCCGGAATCTCGATGACTGGCGGACTCTAACCTCTAGTTGGCAAAAATATCAGCAACTCTTCATGTTCTCTATCGTTGGCCTTCTTGTGAAGTGCTCAGTTCCTGTCCAGCGACTGCATGGCAGATGGGTGAAGCTGAAGCCATAGTGATCAGGACCTAGTTAAAAGATATTTGCCGACTTTCTCCGATTAGTAGACCTTCGTCAAGCTTGATCTATTGTTTTCTCATCCTCTCCTTCGACGCCTCTGATCTCACTCAGCGTATTCCATCTTATCCTAATCTTATCCTACTGTCTCTTGTCGAGCGCGTTCATTGCGCGACGAGAGTATATTCCAATGCAAGCACTCTCCCCTTTGTCTAAGACACGCATAAACAGCCAGCTTGCCCAACAATACACAACCGCATGACCCGCGTTGCTTGCAAGTTGCAACACGGGACATTCCCATTTGCATCATACACCAAAGTCCAATGCTCCGACTCGAATCGCTCATTGGCCCTCGAACAGAAACATCAAAGTCCTTGCGCCTGCTTGTGCCACACCACTCACCAGTAATCGATAGAGCGGCAGCTTGCACGCCAGTCCGTAGATTGTGTGTATAACACATACAACAAGCATACGGGAAGAGCGCGGGGGTTGGTTTGATTTGCATCGTTTGATTTGCAACGTGAATCAGTGGTAGTCATCCAGAAGGAAAATAAGAGGAAAAAAGAAAGAAAAAAGAAAAAGAAAAAAGAAGAAGGGGGGAAAGAAGAAGCGACAGACTGCCGGAATGGCCGTAACCACTACGATATCTCCAATGCTCACATCCCACCTACTATACCACCTTCGTATACCTATCGACTTCGGATTCTATCCTGTCCTAATCACCGGCCAACCTAGGTACTAGGTAGGCAGCCCTTTGACTCGAGTCCGACTCCAAAGGCCGACCGGAACGACTTCACATCTCATTCAGCCGTTGTTGTCCAATTGTCTTTTATTCGACCCGCTACGAGCCATCCTCGAGTTTCCACTGGCTGCATGTGGCTTCCTTGGCCCCTGACCAGTGACTGCGAAGGGTAAATCGGACCCCTTCTTTTCGTCGAACGATTGTGACATTTGATATTGTTATTTTTCCGGAGCTTTGCAAGCTCCCAGCCTATCAAGGAAGCAATATTTGGAGTATTGTTTTCCGCCAAGCACCCTCACTCGTTCTCACTTATTCTTTCATTACCTGTCGCAGTGGGCCAGCTCCGGTGGGAACATCTTGCCCTTGCGTATGAGAGGGCGTAGACTGCCTGGACTAACTAATTCCAACCCCAGTTGCTACATACATACATACCAACCATAGTAGCCTGGGCTGAACAGCAAATCCAGCTGGGGGGTTCACGTTATTCGACACCCTTGATACCGTCCGTACCGACATACATACATACAGCATACATACAGCATACATACACACATACATACGCGCACATACATACCGTTGCAAGGTGCCTGAGCCGCTAAGCGTACCTGACATCAGGGTACCCTGCTGCATATTTCCCAGGTATCTAGGCACGCATAATCCTGGATAATCCTGCACATTCAGGTACTGCAGCAGGTACTGCGCCAGGTACTGCACCAGGTACCGCATTGGACAGCGCCGCATGGCCTCTGAGGAATCACAGGGGAATCACAGCCGACAGGTACTCGTCACACTAACCACAGGCACCCGCTCAGAACACCTCGGGGCACCTGCATAGGTAGTGCATAGTGCATATAGGAACCTTGGGACTTTGCAACCTTGGAACCTTGAACCAATTTTCATTCGCTGGACTCGATTCTCCAACAATTCCCAAATCCAAAGCCAAATCCATTCGAGATTCCTAATCATCAGTCCCTTACCTCTCGACCTGACTGCCGGCGTCTTCTCGACTCGACCGACTCGGTGCAACCCAGTGTTAACCCCTGTGCAGCTTTTTGTGTCCGTCGAGGTCCAAGACCCCGAGTCTCCCGACGACATTCCGACACGCATTCCAGCATACGGCAGAATACGACGGCAGCGATTCTCGGGGCACGCCGCCACACCAAGGCCTGACTGGCTGGCTGTTGCCGCCAATCATGGCGCGAACCATGGCTGAACCCGATGAGCTGAACCCGTACCCAATGCACTCCCCAGCACACCCGCAACCGCACCCTGAGAATCCAGCATACTTGGGACGAGAGCAGAGCTTAAAATACAGAGATCTGGGACCATATGCCAATGCCACGACGACGCCTACTTCGACAACAGCTCGGGTGCAGCTGTCAAACCAGAGCCCGATGCAGGCCCGGGATCAGAAATACCCTCCGGACTCTCCCATGGCCCCTTCGTGGGCCGACCAGGACGTGCAGTTGGACCACGATCGTGACGATACCCACTACACTTCTTCCTCGGCTGCCACGACACCTTTCACATCCTTCAATCGCACCTCGGACTCGACCGCCATTACCTCTCTCTCCACATTAGATGAGAGCCCCCCTCCGTCACAGTTGCCCTCACCGCGGTGGGACTCGCTCGGCCATCAACAATTCCATACGCCAGCAGACCATGACCATTTTGTGTCCGCATATGACCACGACTATGACCAGAACCATTCTGTATCTGCATATAGCCACGACTATGACCACAACCATAGCCATAGCCTTGATTACGAGAACAGCAATTATGCAACAGAACAGCCAAGGCCAGAGTATCGCAGAAGCGACTCGTTAACTTCAGAGGCAAGGGATGAGTTTCCTCCCCTGCAAAGTCCAAAGGCCAGCATCTATGACTCTCGATATCCAACGATGGAACCCACATCACCCAGGTCGGTGAGCAACTTTTCCAGGCCCCGCAATGCGAGCAACAACCTACTCTACGAAGACGCCCGAGTTCATTATCCAAACCAGAGTCGAACTGAGCCGCCTCGCCCCGATAATTCCCTGAATCATACCGCTTCCAACGCGTCGTGGCCTCGGGATCGAGGACAATCCATCTCTTCCGCCCAATCCTCCGCTACCTTCGCCTCTCTTCCTGTCCGGCCATCTATCGATTTTCATGGTGATGGCTTCCGAAATAGGAACCGACCGCAAAATCGAGCATCCCGGTCACCCAATGCTTATCGCGTAGACGGTGGTGGTCCTCCTTATATTCGAGATCCAATCCCTCGGATGGCGTCATTACCCACGGAGGAACTGCGGGCAAGCTATCGGCGGTCGCAGCGTTCGGCGTCTACAGCGCAGGGGACGGTCGCGACGGAAAGGAGCAGCGTGGCGACGAAAAAGAGCTCGACTACCTCATACGAGTACTCGTATGAGATTCTCGATCCCGATATCTACGCCGATGAGAACGGGGAGGACGATGATGGATACAGTCTAGACGACATTATGGGGATGTATGAGAAGGGATTCGACGACTCCGAACCCGAGAACAACGACGACGACAACATCCCCGACAATGACTCGAGGCCAGCGACAGCCGGATCGGAGATAAGGAGAAGGACGATTGTGTTGGAAGCTATGACGAGTCCTCCACCCATAGCTGCTGCCGTCGCAGACCTCCCGAGGCCAGGGATCCCAGGTGTAGAGCATCTTATACGAGACTCGGCTTCCATGTTCCGATCTTCCGGTATACCCGCTGGGCCACTTAGCGAAAATCCAGTCTTTAGCGCGGAACCTGACTCGGGAGAGTTAGCCAACGATGATAGTGACAGTGAATTCGAGATGCGCCAGCCTACACGACAAATGACCGATATGACCTTAACTATGGATGCCGACAGAGACCGTTACGGCTTCCGCAAGCAGAATCAATATGTGACTCGAGAGCAGTACGATGCATGGAACGAAGGCTACACGGAATATCTCGAGAGAAGGAGGAAAAAGTGGACGGCATACTTGAAAGAGAATGGGCTCATAACGGATGGCCCGTACAGATTCCCTCCTCGATCTGCGAAGACGAAACGGTTTGTCCGCAAAGGAATACCCCCAGAATGGCGCGGCGCCGCTTGGTTCTACTATGCCGGAGGACCAGCTATACTCTCCAAGCATGCGGGAGTCTACGATGAGCTTTTGAAGCGAGAAGCTAAAGAAGTCGACCTCGAGGCCATCGAGCGTGACCTGCATCGCACCTTTCCCGACAATATCAAGTTCCGCACTGCCCAGTCCCCATGGACGAAACCGGCCCGCGAGAGTATACAAAGCATGATAAATGCGCACAGAGAGGCACAAAAAGACGAGCCAAAAGACGGTAGAAGACCAGAGACGGCCATGATCTCAGCTCTACGTCGTGTCCTGCATGCCTTTGCTGTCTACAATCCACGAATCGGTTACTGCCAGTCGCTCAATTTCCTCGCCGGCTTACTACTCCTCTTCGTCGAGACGGAGGAATATGCCTTCTGGCTTCTCAACATCATCACTCGAGTTTACCTGCCAGGAACCCATGAGGTCAGCCTCGAGGGAGCGAACGTCGACCTGGGTGTTCTGATGTCTGCCCTCCGCGAGTCGATGCCAGCAGTCTGGACTAAGATTGGTGGCGAGTTGGACGGTACTGATGCAGTTCGGCCCAGCAGGAGTAAGAGGAGTAGGATCAAGCAGGCCGAGCCCACCCGCTTGCCTCCCATTACTCTCTGCATGACAGCTTGGTTCATGAGCTGTTTCATCGGCACACTCCCAATCGAAAGCACTTTGCGGGTATGGGATATCTTCTTCTACGAGGGCTCCAAGACCCTCTTCCGTATTGCCATGACCGTCTTCAAGCTCGGCGAGGCGGAGATCAAAGCCGTTGCAGATCCTATGGAGATCTTCCAGGTGGTGCAGACGATCCCGCGTAGGCTCCTCGATGCTAACGCCCTGATCGATGCCTGCTTCAAACGGCGCAACGGCTTTGGCCATATCAGCCAAGAGACGGTCGACAATAAGAGACAGGAGCGGCGGTTCCAGGTGAAGGCCGAGAAGGAAAGAGTGAGCCACGGTGAGAATGCCGCCGTCCCGGAATTCGAAGGCAAAAGGAAAGGCTCGCTGTGGAGTCGACGGCGAGAGGTGCGGCCCCATCCTGCTGAAGTGATGTAAAGCTTTTGCCATTTCCAGGTGTTCCGGCTGCTCCTATTCGACATGTCTCGACGATCTCACGAACACACTCGGGCACTGGCCGGCCAGTCATTATTCCCATGATGCATTATTCACTCCTACGCATACAACATACTACTACCACTACCACTACTCCGAAATACGCAGCCGGCCCATGCGTATATCACACCAGCATTTCCTTGGAGCCTTCTTCCCGGTGTATAGATCAGAATATCGTTTTTTGTCTTTATCCTCTTTCTTTTTTCTCATGATATACCACTAATGTTACGATTCACGGCCGACTTGATACTGGGACGGAATACACAAAATCAGGGGAAACAGGGAGAGGTTCATACATCACACATGGACGGCATAGCATAGCATAACCTCTTTTTTTCATCATTTTGCATGTTCTGGCGCAAATTTTTGTACGCATTTTGGTAGTTACGGGACAAATCGAACCTCACCGCCATATGGAAGCCTATCTTTTTACTCTTTCTCGTCTCTTTTGTTGACTCGCATCAGCTATACTTATAGCCCACGCGACATAGGACAGGTGTTTTCTCAACTTCTTTCGACACGATCGATGTATTTGCATTTTTTTATACTTTCTACAATCGACGGAACAGCGATTGCGGTGGTTGATGGTGGCAGTAGTGGCAGTCGTCTATTGTTCTTGCTTGAAGCCTCACCTTGCTGCTTGTGCTAGAAGTAGCAGCTGGCATATGCAAGGGGTTGATGGACGAGGGCGGAGGGAGGGAGGGAGAACAAATGGCAGAGAGCTGGAAACAAGATCAAGCAGACGGACAAGATTAAGGATGGACAACTACACCTTCCCGCTACTATATATCAACTAGAGCTGCTGAGCTAGATTGAGGAGAAGATGGAGAGAGAAGAGGGGAGAGGATGAGGAGCGGAAGAAAAGCCTCGATCAACTGTATATATATATATGCATGTATATATACACATACGCATGATACCTAACCGAACCTACTGAACTTACCTACTATCTACCTACCGACTTAAATACGAGGCAACCATATCATAACAAAAAGGTATAGGAAGTATCCAAGAGTAAATGGCCCATCAAAACTACCTACCAGGTAGACAAGTGGAGTGAGACGAGCGAATACGGTAGCATGCCATAGTGCTGATGCTGTCCTGATCGAATACCAACACCAACATCAACGCCGTCTACGTGTCATTGAACGTGTGAAGTAGGGAGTCATCCCAGTGACCCGAAGTTTCCCCTCTAAGATAAAGTACATGATAAGAAAGTAACAGCTACCCAGCTAGCAAGGTCTGTTTAGTTGACAGTGCTATTCACGGGTATACTCGTCACGTAACTAATACATACTTGGGTATTCATCAACATACGGCAGACATACAAACATACATACATTTAAGTATTAACTTTCCTTCCATCTATATGAATGCGAAGCGATTGGTGTGAGAAAGGTAACAGGGCACTCGCTATGAGGTTTTGTTATAAGTGACCAACGTTCTAAACCACTCCGCTTGATAGGTACAAGTTAAGTAGTCAGTCTTGTATAGGTATACTACTGCAACCACGTTAAAGGGGGGAGATACCTATTGCACAAAGCCGGCGGTATGCTATGCCGAGCTAGCCAACGAATATGCCTACCTCTCACAGTCGCCGAACCCCCTTTTTCACGGAATGTCTAGGTGTAACCCTCAAAGGCGCACATAATATAATAACTGGGACGCAATACAATACGATGTATTTACCGCACCTCACTTTACCAATAGTAATGGGAGTGCCATAAGGATACCCAAGACAAACGGGATGAAACCCAGTAAGGTGGGATCTTCAGATTGCAAGGAAGCTAGCCTCGAGCCTTGCAAGCCACAGGATCAACTATCTATCTTATTGCACGCCGGCCCCGATGGCTTGCAGGCAGTCAAGTAGGCAGATAGAAGTGATCACGTAAGTGAATAATTATGTAGAAGCTTAGTTACCTAGGCACTTCATGTCAAGTAGGTACCTAGGTTTCTCAAAAACGCCTATGACGCCCCCTCCCCGCCCCTGAAACGCCGCCCTTTCGTCATTTCATCTCGTTTCTTTCGTCGGTCCGTCCGTTCGTATGTCCTTCCCTTCTATGAATCTTTGGATCGTTCATTGCATTGCATTCCATTCCATTCCATTCCATCCTATCCCGGCCATCCAGCCATGCATATTTTCCCTTTCAAAATGAAACCCTCCGAGCAAAGATAAGCATGAAGCGAAGAAAGAAAAAAAGAAGCTTCCGAATTCACAGGCCGTCCGTCCGTCCGTCTGCCATGCACATCACGCAATGGACCCCTTTATCCTATCATATCCTAACGGACCCAGCCTTCCTAAGACTTCGCGCCGCCAGCACCAGCACCGCCCATGGCGTGCCTGGCCACGTAGGCGCGGGCGTTGCGCTCGAAGGCGGCGCGGTCGGCGCGGTACTCGTCGGCAATGCGGGGCTCGAGGGGGTCGTCGGGGTTGGGCTCGACGAGCAGGTGGCGCAGGGCCTCGAGCACGGCGCGCACGCGGCAGGGGGGCTTCCACGCGTCGGGCTTGAGGATCGCCAGGCACACGGCCCCGGCGCTGTCGTTGGTCACGTTGGGGTGCCAGATCCGCGTCGCGAAGTGCACCGCCGGCGCCTTGAACGGGTACTCCTCGGGAAGCGTGATCGTCAGCTCGAACGTCCCGCCCGCGTACGGCGTGCCGGCCGGCCCCTGGAGCGTCGCGCGCCACTGGTGCAGGTTCGCCTCTGATGGCAGGGTGACCGTCATGCCTGGCGGGGGAGAGGTCGTGCACTCGGCTAGTTCCTGGTGGGGAGGGGGGCGAGGGTTAGTTTGGGGTTTTTTGTCTGGGAGGTTGGGCGGGGGGATAGATGAGGCTGGGTAAAGAAAGGACTAAGGGGGCGTGTTTTTGGGTTGGTTGCTTACCTTGCTGATGCGCTTGAGAGAGCTTGTGGACGCCATGTTTGCTGCTACTGCTGTTGATAGGCGGCTGTGTTACTGTACGTGTAGGTTGTGTGGTGTGGTGTGGTGTAGGATAAATGGTGTTACTTCGTCTAGCCTTGATCGATGTTAGGCTCCAAACGACGAGAGAACCTCCGATCTCTCTATCGATACCAATCTGAGTATTTATACCTGGTTAGAGCTCAGACCTTTCGTCGCTAGGTAAGTACGTAGCTAGGCGGCGGAATCTGACGTTGTATAACAGATTAGGAGGTAGAGGTAGGTTAGGTGGGTGGGTAGGTAGTTCGGGTAATTTCCTTGTTTCCGGATTGCACAAGATGTCAAGGGACAAGGGATCGAACGGAGTGGAAGAGGTTGGGGTTGGGTGAAGATGCTTCCAGTCGCCGCAGGTGGAAGAAAAGAGCGTCGAAGCTGTCTGCAAGTCGCCTTGTTGAACCGCCTAGTTCAGAAAACGGAGTGTAATACACAGTGGGTATAGTGCAAGGCAGCAGGCAAGGCAGACAGGCTTTCGGGATGCTTCTTCTGGCATATAGTTGGTGTTTAAATCTTGGACTCTGGAAGGATTGAGTATCGAGAAGGGATGCACGGATATGTCGATAATGTGCGATAGTATCAAAGGGGAGGCGGCGAGGCTTTTATTCATTTACACAAGCAGAGAGTTGCTTGTTTGTTGGATTGTTGGAGGGGCACGAGGGGCAGAGGGGCAGAAGGGCAGAAGGGCAGAAGGGGAAAGCTTCACATGTATGCGGTAACGGTAAACAGGCAGCTCAGGCCAGAGTGATGGAGATCGATGGATAAGATAAATGTACCTCATCCAATGTCGAATAGGATGACATCAGGTGGGGGTCGTTACTTACTACGTAGTAGCTGGGTCCGGATTGAAGCGGCGACTTCGTGGGCGAATCCAGTCAGCTTGTAGTTCTTTCTGCCCCGCGGATGTATGTATGTACCTACAGAAATATGGAGCTCATCCCATCCAGGTTCACGTTATAGTTAAGGGTTTTACAGATCTTGTAACAATTAGCTATATGCCTGGCTACATATAGAGGTCTCTACCTCTATGAACAGAATAGCACGAATACCTATCAAGCAATCCGTGATTAGCGGCTTTACACGCCCTTGCCATGAATACCGTGTCCACGACGTCCAAGCATACGCTCACGTATGCTACTATTGGAACCAAAGGTACCAAACTGGAATCGTAGTATGGCGGCGTTCCGATGCCCCCTATGCCCCTATGCCCCTTCCCCCCTCCCCTTGAAAGCAAGCCACAACGCCAGTGCTGGGTATCAAACATAAACTCCGGTTTCTTTTCCCTTCTTGCCCCTGAAAATTTCCCTGAAATTTTACATCGTTGTACACGCGTGATTTTTTGTAATAAGATGTTCCAAGTCTAAGAGGCTGTGTGAGCCAACTTCTATGAACTTTTTCCATTTTGCCAATCCACGATAATTATATCCGTGTCATGCCATCGCGGCAAATGGAGATGCCGTGGATGAAACGTGGTGGTGGTGAAGAATGACTAATAGAACTCTTCCTCGTCCTGGTCGTAGTATTCATCCTCGTCGTATCCTGGATGCTCGACCTCTTCGTCGTCGTAGACCACCGGCGCCGTGTCCTCTTCCTCCTGCCCTTCTTCCTCGGCCGCCTCCGGCTCGGCAGCAGCAGCTGCCTTCTCCGGCTGTTGTTGCTGGGGCTCGGGACGCGGTGCCGCCGATTTGTGGGTGCTCGCCGAAGCCACGCTCGCGGCGCGGCTGGCTCGCTGGCTGCCGGGTCTAGAGTCATCGCCTAGGAGCGAGGCCACGGTGGATCCGGGACCGCGGTTGCTTCGATCGTCCGAGAACAGGTCGGAGATGGCGTTGTAGTTGATTCGCTTCGAGAAGCCGCGCTTCTTCATCGCCTCGACAGCCGCCTCGCCCGGGGTGGAGGCCGGGGTCAGCTGACCCTCGCCGATCCGGGGCTTTTTGTGCCGGTTACGTGTGCGCTTGGGCGGCCCCAGCGCCTCCATCTGCTGGCGGTAGGACTTCTCCTGTTCCTTGCGTAGCCAATCCTGGTTCTCGTTTATCCAGATAATCTGCTTCCTTTTGGCTTCCTCTTCGCTCATTAGGCAGTATTTCACCTCTGGGTCGTCCTCGAACTCGTCCTCCCCAATGATCTCGTCCATCTTGATTTCTCTGTGGGGCAAGTTCGAGCGTGCCCACGCCGCCGTGACCTTGGCGTTGAATGCTGCAGTCGCGTATGCTCTTCGATGCTCGTCAGTGTGAGGGTCATTGATGATTTCACTGATCTGCTTCTCTAGCTCCTTCTCATCGGCTGTCCACTGGTCATCGAAGGTCAAGCTGGGCTCGTCTTGTTGGTTCTTCTTTTTGCCACGCCGAGAGGCTTGCTGTTCCACCACTTCGTCTTCTTCTTCAACAACCCCTTCACCGTAAGCGTGCACGAGCTCATTGACGGCTGTATCACCCTCGGGGTCCTCGGCGGTCAAGCCTTCGGCAATATCCTTGTCCACCGTGGCTTTTGGGATCGCCGCTGCAGCGAGGAGTTCGGGATCGAATTGGGCATAGTATTCCTTCTGCTCTTTCTCATCGAATGACTTGGGTAGGAATTGCGAGACCGGGGGGAATTTTGACAGATCCGGGGGAGGTCGAGGCACAGGCGGAGGTAGCATGGCTGTAGAATTGGCGGAGGGCTGACCTCCTTCATCATCATCAATATCTTCAATACGCTTTCGTTTCCGCCCAGCCCCTTCTTTCTCCTTCTCCTTCTTCTCCCGCCACTCCGCAGTGTTCCGGTAAAATGCCGGTGGGTTATGTTCGGATTCGATGAATTCCTGGTTGAGAAACTCCTCGATGGTCATTTCACTGCTTGCTGTGACGGTGAACTCGCCTAGGCGTTGCTGGACAGTGGCGGTTGTGACTTTGACAACGTATACAACCTCCCTAACAGTGCGTTTGAAGTTCCACATGCGGGCTGCTATAAGCAGACACGCTCCGCAGATGCCGGACGGTCGACGACCCATAACCATCCAATCACGACCCATTCGGCGGCATAGTCTTACTGCGTCTTCTGCTACCTTGTTGACCAAATCACCGAAGTCTAGTTTCATGGCAAAGCGGTACATGAGATCCTCTGGGAGAACAGCTTTCACATCATGACTCTGGAAAGAGTAGATGTCATTGAGGTTCTTGAAGACATGGCCGAGTTCAAACACGTTGATCTACTGACAGTTAGACCAAACTCAACATCAAGAAATGAATGATGGGGGATATTTTTGCTAGATGAGACCCTCGTTCGTGGATTTCTCACTCTTTTGAAACCGACAAAGAACTAACGCGTATAGGCACTGGGGGGAAGGGGGAAAGGTGGGGGACCACAGTAATTCATAAACATACCTTGACAAGATCCGCAAAGTCAATGAGCATGACCTGACATTGTGGCTCCCTGCGACAAGCTGTGTAGAGACAGACAGGGACGACTTTGTCCATTCCACGTCCCTGTATCCAGTTCTCATTGATTGCGAGCTTGAAGATCTGCACTCCCATGTCGACAGTACTTTCCGTGATCGTTCTCAGCTGCGTCTGGAAGCCAATCATCATGTTTCTCGCTAGTGTTACAAGTTAGCAAGAGTAACGAGTAAGAGCAAGCATTTCGAGCGAGCGTGGACTTGATAAAACAGGCGTACCTTCACGGATCTTCCGCTCCTTCTCTTCGCCCATGACACCGCCAATGCGTCGAGAAAGGCCACTGCCGACTCGACTGGTGCCTTGATCTGCTCCAACGAAGCTTCCCTGGACCATGGCCGCTCCTGACGAGGTTTCTCCGAACATGACCTCGGCGACGATGTTGGAGGCATCGATCTCACGACCACAGCCGGTACAGTAGCCCTCGCTGATGGGCGCGTACGGGTTGGGGCACCGCGCGTTCGGACACTTTGGCCGGGAAGAGGCAGGGGCGGTCGATGCGGCGGGCGCGGGAGATGCGGACCTCGCATTCCCTCTGTCCATGCGATGCAACACATCGTGGATGCGGCTGCCGGTAGTAGAGGCCCCTCTCGGCTTGATCTGGAAGCCAGGCTTGTTGCGGGTCTTGTTGGGCTTGAGGAAGGAAGACATGATGGCACTGGCAATAGAGGAAGCGGCGTATAAGAGGGTGAACGGTTGATTGGGTGGTTATGGGTGTGGGTCTGGGTAGGTGAGATGGTAGGTGATAGTATTTGGGTGGTGTTGGTGTTATTGGTGGTAGTTGGTCTCCACTGCTCTTAGGGAGGAAAGTGACAGCTCGCCAAGCTGCTTCGGGTGTTCATAACGCTGGAATCAAGCAGTGGCTGTCGGGGGATGAATCAGAAGGAATGCGAACGCAGTCTTGGGGGTTGCAATCAAAAGAACCTTCAGTATTTCTTGCAAGTTGACCGATTGATCAACTGCTCTCGGATAGCTCGATTCAGAACCATGAATCAGAACCATAGGAATTGGTTGATCTGATGATGATTATAAGTGGCAGTTGAAAGGGGTGATTGAGATGGTTGAGAGATGGATGAATGGAATGCCTGGTGGAGGAAAAGAAAAGTGAATATTGCAGGTGGGGTGGAGTCTTGGGAGGTCCTGGCCTGACTGAGGTCAGTAGTCGAGGTGGGGGACGAGGGGAGTCATTTAACTTTCTGAACTGAACCGAACCGAATTTTGTACTTTCAAGTTGTACCTTGAGCGCCCTCTCATGCCGCGCTAACGCAGTAAAGTTTTAGTGTGGGCCTTGCTGAGCCTCTAGCCAATAGGAATGCGTCAAATTCGGTGGCTATGAATTGGGTTCGAGCACCCGAAGATCCAACATTTTTTCACACTTTGAACAGTCCCATTTACCCAGCATTTTGACGATAGAAACATAGAAGAATCAACAAACGGACAAGACTAGTTGATCAGTTTGAGATGATGCACTTCGGATTATGCACAGTTCAAATCAAGTATAATGCTTCTGCGCGCCCAGGTAATCTTGTGCAGTTCCGTCAACACGCGAAGGAGGGATCATGATGTGAGCACTTTGCCTACCATCAGCAAGTGCCTTGATTTGTCGATGATTATTTATGTGGTTGGCTTCACCGGGACAACGGGAAGCTGTAGTAAGCATCGAAATAACAACGAAGTGGATTTCGGTTAATAGCATATTCGGCGGCGGAAGCAGCGAGTGTTTATGTATCTATGATTTATCTACGTGATATGTACAGTCATGTACCGTTACGTAACGTCTACAATACGAGTCTGTCTTGTTTCTCTCTATCTCGCTCTCTGTGTTCAATGAAGTCTTATTCTGGTTCTAATGCTCTGTTTTGTTTAACTACCTATCCGCTCCTCCTTCTTTCCTGGCCCGTTTTCCAAGCGAAAGTAAATGGATAGGATACATAGGTAGCGAGGTAGACCTTTTTTTTGTAGCAAAATGCACAGACGGCAGTGGATAGTTAGCACGACTACTTAACTCGGTCCGCCCCGCGCCCCGCGACCCTAGTTCGGCTCCTTTTGTTTTTTTACGTTTTCTAAGTATTTTGGGTATCACTTCTTTCACTTCAAAGACCCGGCTCTACGTGCTGCTGCTGACGGTGGCCTTGATGATGCCCTCCGTAGCCAGCATGCCGGCGACGCTGGCGCTGGTCAGGGTGGCGATGATGCCGGAGACCAGGGCCGAGATGGCCACCTTGGAGACGTCGCCGCCCCGGCCCGGGGCGATCTGCGTCAGCACGCCGATCTGGGTGCCGAGGGAGCCGATGTTGCCGAAGCCCTGTATCCCGGTGTATCAGTCACAAGGTTTTTGACCCATATTGGCGATGTAGACTGGCAACGGGTAATGCTAAGGGGGGGGGGGGGGGGGTGAAGCAAGAAAGGAAGAGAGGGAGCGAGCGAAGGAGGCAAAGGTCAGTAGTGGGAAGAGGGAGAAGGGGGGAAAAGAATAGGGGACTCACGCAACACGCGTAGGTAGCGATGAGCTTCGCGCGGTCGGACATGTGGATGTAGTCCTGGGCGGGGTCGACGATGGCGTTGAAGGCGACGAACTCGTTGATGATGATCTTCTGGCCGATGAGCTCGCCGACGTGGAGCAGGTCCTGGTTGGGGACGCCGAGCAGCCAGGCGATCGGGTAGAAGATGTAGCCGAGGATGAGCTGCAGCGTCAGCTTGGTGTCGATCATGCCCCAGTAGCCCGCCCACCAGCCGAGGAAGCCGTTGATGAGCCCCACGAACGCGATGATGCAGAGCAGCGTCGACACGATCATGCCGGCGATCTTCAAGCCCAGCCACGCCCCGTTGGCGAACGCGTGCAGCGCGTTGGACGCCTTGTTCTCCTCGTCCTCGGGCACCACCACGTGGCCCGACGTGAGCGTCTCCTCGCTCTCCGGGTAGCGCATCTTGGAGATGGCCAGGGAGGCCGGGATGGACATGATGCAAGACGAGACGAGGGCCTGCGGGTTCAGGCCCATGTTGATGTAGGCGATCAGCACGGAGCCCGCGATGGTCGCGAAACCGCAGGTCATGACCTGGTGGATCTCCGCCAGCGTGAGGTGCGGGACGAACGGTCGGATCAGCATGGCGGACTCGCCCTGGCCGATGAAGGGGGTGGCGGAGGCGACGACGGCCTCGGCGCCCGACACACGCAGGGTCCAGAAGAAGAAGATGGCGAACTTGCCGACGAACCACTGGATGAGCCCGACGTGGTAGCAGAGCGCGACGAGCGCGACGAAGAAGATGATAGGCGGGATGACGCCCGTGAAGAACCAGGGGAGGTTGGGGACGGAGTCATCCGTCAGGAACACAACGCCCTCGTTGGCGAACCCCAGCAGCGTGCGGGCGAGGAAGGAGATGAAGTTGAAGATGTCGTAGCCGGCTTGGGTGCGCAGGACGAAGACGGCAACGACGAACTGCGAGAGCATGCCGCCGATGACGGTGTGCCAGGGAATCAACCTCCAGTTCTTCGACGTCAAGGTCATGATGGCGATCATGACCACCAGTCCGAAGAGCGCCTGCGCGCGACGGGCGCGGGTGTTCTCGCCGTCTTCCGCCGCAACCATGGATCCGATCAGGAAGACGGCGATGGTGACCAAGGCGGCAAGCGGCTTATGGAGTTTGCTGGGAATGAGACCGTAGACTCGCAATGCGGTGTGTTGGTAAACGAATTTCACAGGTACCATCGCATACCTTGCGGGTATGTAGAGGGTGATGATACGAAGTGTGATGGCCAGCCAGAGCAGGAAGGGGATCAGCCAGGTCAACCGATTCCGGTAGACAGCTAAGCCGTACGCCCACCAACTGGAAGACCGTGTCAGCCCGTTCAGTAACAGCCCATTTCCTCCCCCTTTCCCGCGGAGGACCCCCATACGGGATTTCCCTCGAGAGACTTACATGGTCCAAAGAGCCCAAATGAGGAAATGCACGACAGGCCGGAGCCTCCGGTTCCAGACGGCCCATTTCTGCCTGCGGCGCGCGCTCTGGCTGTCGGAGATCTGGCCGACGTTGCCGCTCTCCTCATCGAGGGACTTCTCGTGGGTGGCGTAGTCCTGGGGCTTTTCGCTCAATTTGGGATCCTTTTCTGACGTGCTCGAATACGCGACGCCGCCGTCATTCGCGGCGGGCGTATGCAGGAGCTCGGGACTCGTAGAAATTTCGTCCGATCGGCGGGGAGCATCGCCGGCCCCGTTAGGGGTTCTAGACATCTCCTTCTCGCTCATCTTCGCCTGCCTGCCCACGTGACTGGTTTGACTCTTGACTCTTTCACACGCCAACTTGAATCTCCCTATGTCTACCTGCCTTCCAGTCCCTCCCAAGAACCAAATGCTCTTTCCAACGAGGCGGGGGACGGAGTGCGGAGGTTTTTTGGGCGCAAGCGCAAGCGCAGCGAGCAGCGACTAATAAAAGCCGAAAACTCGGTTTCGCGGACGGAGCGGGACGTGGAACTAGGGTAAGGCAAGCGCGCAAGAGACGCAAGAAAAGGAGAAAGAAAGAAAAAAAAAATGCGATCGCCCTAACAGATAGATAGATATAATATACTGCCTATCTACTAGCATACGATACAGGTACGATACGATACGGATGTGGGCGCAAGGGAGGGCAGACTTAGGTAATTAATACTTAAGACCTTTTCAACCACCAGTGCTATCAGCTACCCGTCCATTCACTTGCCTCAACTGGAACCGACCGTTCAGGCCCTAATGGGTGGAGCGGGCAACCGGTGGTGGTGGTGGTGGTGGTGGTGGTGGTGTTGGTGGTCGCGTGGTCTAGACTAGAAGGGCGCGAAGGACCGGAAGGACTGAGATCACAGGCTTGTGGGAGTATTTCTCGAACGGGAAGGACGCCCTATCTCTTAGCTCGCAGGCATGTACCTAGTATACTAGGCATGCCCGCATGTACATAGCATCTGCGCCGATACTCTGCGCCGATACCGATAGGTGGTGATAAACTAAGGTAGCGGCTGAGGGGCGAACGTCGTACAATAGCTAGGTTAGGTAAGGGGGGATAAGAGATGACGGGGGTAATACATGTAGATATCTAGATCCTAGGTAGGCAAGGTAGGTACTGAAGTAGTGATAGACACAACGTGGTTATAGTTTGGCTGGAACAGCAGAACAGCTTCAAAGTTGCTCTGACCAAGGCACACGAGGCAAACTTTCCTGATTGCTAGGGCTGCTAGGAAACTTTGAAAGACTGTGTAAATATACATGCATACACGTAGTAAAAATATCAAGGTAGGCTACATGGAGTAGGACAGACTGACAGGCCGGGTAGAGAGCTGGTGGCGACTTACTGCATACATACATACATACATACATACCTACATCATGGAACCTGGAAAGATAAGGGTCTGCAGATATAGCTAGGGTGATGTATATAGTTTTCACCCTGTACCTACTGTACCTGGCTAATGGGGTCGCCGAGGCAGACAGGCGCTGAGGTCCCCTCACACGCCAGGCCGACCGAGATCCAGCCACGTCTGCATTGTAGATATAAAGTACAGCATTTCCTTATCTATAATCATCGTGTTAATTAGACTAGGTGGTTGCGTGTTTCGGTGGTTATTTCTGAATAAGACGCTTTACCATCGCCGTTTCTAATAGGATTATGCTACTTAAGTACAAATCGGGTGTACTAAGTATCCGAACAGTAAACCATACCTGTACCACCAGCTTTTAAATTTAATAACTTAACAACCAGGCTTTATATAATGATGAAATTTATATACTAGGTAATTATTTATATAAAGAATATAACGCCGATTTTAAAACTTAGGATTTTCTTTATATAAAGGTATAAAATAAGATAAATAATATAATAATAATATAATATATATAAACCTTCGGTTTATTCTTAAATTAATTTTTATAAAACCTTGAATTTAACGTTATATTAAACTTTACTTAATATATTATATATAAAAATAAAGTTTAGTTTTTCTCGATATATAATTCGTATTTTAATATATATTTAAAATAAAGACTTAATAATATGCATCTCATTAACTCTTACGTAATATGGGGAGATATTTTTTATGAACATTCTTTATATATATTAAAACCTATATATAAAATATAAAATTAATCGGAGAAGTAATTAATAAGTTATTAAAGGATTTACATCTTTTTATATTATAAACCTTTACTTTTTAATAATTAATATAAAATATAAAATAATACATTAAAACTTCGGTTTTTAAATATTATATAAAGCTTTATGTAAAGTATAAAACATAGTAAGTTTTATAATTATAACGTTTTATTTAATTATATAACGTATATATTTAAAATCGTTAATAAAAATCTTATACTTTAAACTTATATATATCGTATATATAAAGGAAAAAATGAAAACGTTTTAATTTTATATAAATCCTTATATCGAAAAGTATATTATATTAAATTTTCAGTTTATATTACATAAGCGTGGTTGTGTTATTAAGTAAAATGTAAAAATAAGGGCCTGTTCGGATACTTAGTACACCCGATTTGTACCTACGGCACGGCACAGCCAAGGAATGCGGGCTAAGGAACTGGAACTGCTACGTACCAACAATCTTGGAGTAGCCGTTGGAGTAGCTTTACCCGCCTGACTATCCGGGCAAGGCGCCGCAATGTTTTAGTTTTCGGCTGGCATTAGGCTATGGAACCGAAGCTCTGTTTCTGTGTTTCTTCGTTTCTGTGTTTCTTCGTTTCTTTTCTTTTTTTCTTTTTTTTTTCTTTTCCCCGACTCCTTGCGGCCTCGTTGTGTACAGCAAACATCTTGGGCGACTAGGCGATTTTACAGCACATACTGCGTAACGTGCCACACCTGCATAGTCAGTCGCTTGAAGTCTTTCGGCCGAAGCAAGGAAGTGATGGAAGCAGCTTTCATAAGAGCTTTTGTGTGCCTGTTTCGACTATCATATCTGGGGCAGCTTGATTGCTGCTATAGTACGCTCGTAGTGTGCCAACTCTCTTTAAACCAGGTTTTCTTTGGTCCCCACATACAATACGTTTTGTACGATACAAGCTCAGACAACTCCCTCATCGAGCCTCGAGATCTACGGATGTAGTGGTACCAATCACCTTCTTATCAATGGATGCAAGGAATCGTATGTAAAGAACGGGGCTAGAAATAAGCTAGAACCATTTCTGAGCCAATCACGAGAGAGAGAAAGCTATCGGCAGAACTGCCAAGTGCGTGCTATTGACGCGCAGCGTTCCTTTGGCCAACAGAACCTCGAAGCATCGCGGTAGCCAAGGTTGCAGGTGTTCCGGCCACGATTGGTTGCAGCAGCCGGTGCACTCACGGCTTCCTGCTGATGCTGACGGAGCCTCGGACGGCGAGGCCGTGATCTGCAAGCCCTGAGCTGGAGCAACATCTGGCCAGCCCGAGACCAGCTTTATCGTTATGAACTATATTCCCTCGAGAAAGATTGTTGATAGTAAACGCCCGACTCGCGTCAGCCCCAATTCTTATCAGCGTAAGAGGAATGCTAAGCAGTCTCACACGTTCGGGACTAACCGGGAAAGACACCTATAGACCTAGACATTGCACGAGTAATTAGATATGTCGGACAAGCGGGCAGAACAGTTCAAGACGAGCTTAAAATTGCCCGAAGTTTCTGGGACAGCTTGTCGTGTACTACGTAGGCGTGTATTAAGATGGGCCGTCCCATGTCACACCGTGACCAGCCAGCTGTTCAATGCCGTGTCACGTATCCTGAACGTCCAGCCTCTTATTGCAAGCGCCGGGCGACGAACTAACTACCGCGAACTGCACGAACTACCAACATACGACTCAGTTGATCTCATGGGCGAGTGCGAGGAGACCATGCTGTCGGGTCGAGATGTACACCACGAACTCGCTAGGTCCGATTTCTCATTCAGCTGTATCTGCCGGGATGTAACTATCTGTATGCCTCCAAAACCCAACTGGATACCTAGGTAGGTAGATCCGGGTTAGAACGAGGTGGATTTTAAGGTTGCGTATCGCTGAGTCGTATCCGCGGGCTTGGTACGGGGTGTTTCAGCTCTCGCCACCGCCACCCATTCGTTCATTGCGTCGGTTGGACAGAAACCGTCGAGGGAGCTGAGCAACAACAGGACTGCATGTGCGCAGCCAACACTCATCAACGAACGGGCTTGACTTGGCTTCGGGGCGTTTCTTTCTAAGGTTCCAAGGTTGCTTTCCTTATCGCAGAGGTCGGGCACTCGTTACCTACCTACATACATACATACTACCTACCTACATACATCCATACCCATGCTTTGCTACCTTCCTGTTTAGGACGAAGAGGCACGTGCGGTCCGAATGGCGCCCCGGCGGTGGACCCGGAAAGAGCATTCGGTAGATCGAGATAAGCCTTCGAGGTGCCTCCGGGTCCCGGCACCTACCGACACCCGACTTACCTAGGTGCAGGTGTCTTCCCCCTTTAGGTATTTCGTTGCTGACTGTTCACACATATATGGATCGTCTTGTCCGCCTTTCGAATCGAGTTTACTCTGTACTTCATTCTACAGAAGATAAGCTAGGGCTGATTAAGTGATTAATTGGTGATTACGCCTCTTCTTCACCATGTTAGATCCCGAGCACCTGACGTTGCCATCCAAAATACATCGTGATAGTTACCTACTCCTCTTGCGAAAACCTCAAATTTAAGCGGCAATCGTCTCATCGCGCGCTCTACCTAGGTATTTTTTAGTTAACAAGACGGCTTTGCCTTTAGTATCCGACGGACGCCTTCAAGCTCGAAATATTTTTGTTAGTTCATCCTTGGTACATACCACTTTAGCATGCTACTAGATGGGCGTTGCCGCACCTTTATCTCCCGACTATCGCACGGTCATGGTATGTTGAAGAGAAGTCTCAGTATGATGACGCGCATCACAAACTTTCAACTATCCTCTTTACCGGCCGGGATAAGTAGCCGTGATTTATATAATGCTATCAAATAGCTTCACTCCGAAGGCACAAATTATCTGTCTAAAGCGGGTGACAGCTATATGCACTGGGACGCTGCACTCAGCGAAAAGGGGGCACTGGAGATCTAGCAATTGTCTCAACATGTCAGGCAGAGCACAGCGTCTAGTATATGGCGCTTCCCGGAGAACTGATGGTGACCGTATAGATGAGGTAAGCTATCATACTGCGGAGGACCTGGCCTGACCACAATATCGAAAGTCCATCTGCAAGGCGCTGGAAGACACAACACCACTAAATAAAGACCAAACTTAAAGGGAAATCCCCATAGGAGTCATGTCAAGATAAGGTAGTATTCGATATGATATTAGGAGTCGTACCCGTATTCCTGCTTGACGGTTGACCCAGGTATAATCCCTTCTTTGCCGCCGCTTTCGGTGGCGAACTGCAAAAAGCAGTTGACAAATACGGTGACGACCGCCCTCTTTCCTATACCTGAAGAGGAACACCGACCCAAGAAGTTCGTAGTCATGTCCATAGCCACTGTAGGAAGAAAAAGTGGCATATAATAGCACCTTGAGCCACTTAGTGTAGTAAACTGGGATGGGGGGGGGGTTCGCCCTCCCTTCTCGTCACTGCTCCGAGTTTTCACCCATATTTAATATATGTCCTAGTGCGTTTTTCAGTTCACTCGTGGCAAAGGTAAAGACAACACCCTCCCGGATACTCATTGCGGCGTCGCTATGGGTTGGGCGTTTAGTCAAGTGGCCATATTTAGTTAGGAGTACGAGTTACTCTAATATTTCTACCAGAAAATACAATGTCGATTACGAGATGAGGACGCTGTGCTCAAACCTATGTCTGTTCATGACCTGTGGAACAGGACATCCTCTCGCAGGGTAACTAAGGCCAAGAACGTCTTCTGTCAAAATGCGCCATCGTAACTTCGTTCAACCTGACTCGATGGTGACGGACAGTCGGCCTCATGTGTACCAGTAGAGGCGACAGGACAAGAGCCAAGACGTTTCAACTCCAGGGACAACCCGTGAAGTTTATCTATCTACCTTGCAACCCATCACACCCCCAAGACACTACAGCTATCAAGTGAGAAGGTAGCCACCACTGCAGGGGACGTTTACTACCATCTACGTCTAGTCTACATCTACACATACAACGCGATTTCATTTCACAGTCACTCGAGAGAAGACATCAGAAGAAGACGCACGGTTTGAGGCGGCAGGCAATCTTTCATTAACTCGCCCCAACACGAAAAGGGGGGCTTGGGATAGGACGTATATAGGGGAGGGGAAGTCCTCTTTCAGCCGCCATCAAGGCAGGCTGAGCGAGTGCAGAGAGGAGACGGGCCGGAAAGGAGGGAGAATAGGTAGATTGCTGGTATGCTAGCATGCCAGCTAAGGTATCTTGTCATTCGGTTTCTCTCCCTCTCCCTTCCCACTTCCATCTCCTTCTCCTCCATTCCTCGTCCAAAAATTCTCGGTATCATCCCAAGACCACGCACCCTTTCCGGAAATTGACTTTTTTTGTGAATTTTTTGGTCCCAAGGTTGGGTTAGGCTGATTCAATGATGTTTTTGCATGCTACCTAGCTACCTTACCTAGACAGCCCAGTCGTCTAGACTAGGCGGGCAGGCAGGTAGGCAGGTAGGCAGGTAGATAGGGGTAACAGCCATAACCAACCCCAGCAGATCAATCCATCCCAATCCCATCGCGTGATCGTTGCGTTCGTTACGTTCGTTAGTTCGTCAGTCCCGTGTTTTTGTCTTGTGAACGTGTGGAGCTTTTCGGCTTTTTTGGGGTGTGGATGTGGGTTGTTCTTTTTTTCTTCTTTTTGTTCTTGCGAGCAGAAAACCAAATGCAGACTGGTTTTATGTTCAGGGCAGGGGGTGTGGTGGCCACCGCAGAATAAACGCGCGCATACTAGTAACATGTGTTCCTCCCGTCCCCGTTTCACCTCGGGGGCCAGGAGTAGTAATATGCGTTCGTGCGCACGCGTTGTGGTAGTGTGTTGTCTGGCATTCTGGGTGGTGGTGTTGTTGTTGCGTCCATCGGTGTGTGAACATAGGAGATGGGGGTTAGGGAATATGGCAGCTGAAGGAGGCGCGTGCCCAAGCCTGTGAGTCCAATTTCGTCCTCCGCTGCCGCCTGCTGCTTGCTGTTGTTCCCCTCTCGCAAGCGAGAAGGAGTAGCAGTAGCAAGCAGGCGGCAAGAAAACCAGAAGACAGAAACTCGCGCGTAAACCATAAAAGCAGATTAGTTGTCGTTGCCATAATAACCGTAATCGCAGCCGTAAACCTTTCCTTCCCCTTTCCCTTTCCCGAGTCCATGATGGAGGGGGGAGAAAGCAGTGCTCGTGTTGTGCATCATTCTGTGTTGTGTTTTGTCGTTTTTTTGGAGAAGTGTATGCTTGGAGAAAACCAACAGTTGACCGGTTCCCAGTACCAAAACAGACCGTAAAAAAAGCATGAAGGAACTCCATCGGGAACAGGAAGACGAGAATCCATCCATAAACGATAAGCACCGGAGTTGCGAGCTTCTGGGTCATTAGACATGGCAGACAGCTGGAACGGCGAGGGGGCAAGGGGAACAAGATGATGACGACGTAGCCCAGCTAGATCATCCATGTACGTTCGTCGACCCCCGTTTGGTCTCACCCTCTTCGAAACATTCCTCTCCCTCTCTCCCCCGAGAAAACAGAAAAACAAACCATGATCGGACGCCCCAACCTTAGCAAAAAGTGGAGTGTGTATGTAATAAAACAAACTCTCCCAAATGGTATTTCCAATCTGATGAGCTCCGTAGTTGGGAGAGTTGAGATGCGTCGAAAAACTGTGAGCGGGGAACGAAAACCAGATGACACGGGCAATCAGAGCAGGGAAACAAAGCCATGCCCCCCTCACTGCTACTACTAGCGACATATAGCAGCGATCCACTATCCTCGCCAAAACTCGAAAACGCCGCATCGTTTTTTTGTTGTTGATCTTTTCTTTGTCTTCTTTTTTTTCATGTGGAGAATTCCGTCCGTCAGGGAAGACCAGCGTCCGTGGGTGGGAGAAATCACATGCTTTGCTTTTGCTAGTTATAATCACAACCAGCAAGAAGGCACCCCCCTTCAGATCGTCTTGGGGGTCCGAGCGTTGCTCATCTCCACGACGTCGTCGAGGTGGTTGCACATGGCCACGAACAGGTCGAAGAAGAGTTTACCGCCGCGCTCCATCTCCGCCTGCATGGTACCGCTCCGCTTGAACGTCTTGCGGCAGCGGATGATCAGGGCCAGGTAGTGCGCGCGGAGCCGCGAGTCCGTGTCGGGCGTGTTGTCGTAGGCGTACTGCGCCGACCGCAGGATCGTGGCGACGTCGATCCCACTCTGCAGACCCTGCTTCCGGAGAGCAAGGCGCTTGAGCTCCTCGAGGCCGAACTTGTCGGCCGCGCAGTAGACAACCGTATCCCGGAGCAAGTGTTGCCCCACGCCCGCGATGTACATTGTGGCCTCGACGGATGATCCGCGACCGCCTGCATTGTTGTTGTTGTGGTGGTGGTGGTGGTTGTGGTGGTTGTTGTGTTCGGAAGGATCCGGGGTCCGCACAGCGTCCTCGAGCTCCCAAGAGTTGCGGTGCTTGTTGTGCAACAAGCGGGGGTAGTAGTCGCCCTTGTAAAGGTACTCAAGGACAGCCGAGAAAACCTCGGGCTCCTGATCGGGGAGTGAAATCCTCTTGCTCTGCGCCTCGAGGTATTGGTCCCGGCAGGCCTGTTCGAAGAACGGCGACTGGCACAGGACCTCCTCGTGGGCCGCGAACAGCCGACCTTCCTGGCCGACCGTCAGGGTGACGATCGGGGAGTTGAGGGTCCTCTTCACGGGGAGAGTCTCCTCGATCGACCGCTGCAGTTTCGAGAGCTTCTGTGCATCCTGAGCCGTGTTCGACTTCTTCACCAACCTCGACGACTTGTCGACTCGGTCCCGGGACCGGAACGAGCGTTTGAACATGACGGCGGCGGTTGAGCGGAGTCGGGAAGGAAATCGAAAATGCGTGGTGAGACTGGTGAGTTGTAGATCGGGATGACTGAGAACTATCCAGGGGTGACTGTCTATCTAGTTCCGATGTGAGGATTTCAAAGAGAGTGACGAAAAGAGTGTGGGTTTCACCAGAGGGGGGAGAAGTTGGTGAAAAAGAGAGGGTGAAAAAAGAGTTGTGTCGGTGACAAACACAGAAGGAAAGGATTGACAGGGGTCCGGGCGGCCTACACCCAGAGTCGATTCGAGGATAAACGAATGTATCTGGGGATAATGCCTTGATGCTTTGCGACCCTTATGATTGTGGCGTGGGGGAGGAAGAACAAAGGGAAAAAGGGGCATCTTTGGAGGGGGGGTATCGAGCATATTTATCTTTTTTCCCCATTCCAACGCAGCCCACACCACCACACAACCTGGACAGCCAATCCACACAGCCTCAGTCTTATTCCGCTGCCGGGCCACTTGGCCGGTGTCACCCAACTTTCAGAAACCAAGAACTGGGTGCTGATTTGTCGAAATGGGTCTCAGATCGTCGCCGAGATGCCTGTAGACCATGCAGCCACCCCTACTAGTTGCCTACTTTAGCTTGCCTAGGTACTATAGCCTACTATAACGGTCCAATGTTATCCGCCCATATCCCAAATGGGGGGGGGGTTATCGTCAGTGTGGGCTGTGTGGTGTGTGGTTAGGTCATTTAGGTGTCCGGATGCTCTAAAACATAGGTACTTGGATTGCATGCCCAGACTCAAGTCTCGGTGTGAAGAGATACAATGGGTTGTCAGCTAAGCCTTGTGACATGTCCAGGCTTTGGATAACAAGTATACTTCGGGTGTCTTCAAGGGGAATAGGATGAGACATTCATTTAACCAGTAAAGGTAAATCGAGGTAAGGAATGGCGGAAATGGACAACTAGGCAGAGAGGGCCTCCAATGGAAAGGGAAAGGGAAAGCAAACTGCACGTAGGATGCTGGACTAGGTAGATGGGCTACCTGGGTAGCTAATTGTCCGGTTGGTCACTCAATCTCACGCATTGTCCATCCACCAGTGACCATCCTGTTCTGTCGAGTCTGCAGCGTCTGCCTGGCTATGCCATGTTCGCAAATTGGGGGCGGGCTATCTACCAATCTTTTGCGTGTCTGCACAACTCACAATCTGCAGATAAGCGCGAGTGAGCAAGGGCCGGATGAATTTCCCCAGATCCTCAGTGGCCACCCCCGGTCGGACTGGACTACCACGGAGGGATGGGTGGGCTAGGTGGGTTGCGTGCGATTTGTATGTGTGCATATGTAGGACGTCGCCTTGGCCTATCAAGCCGGGCGCTTCACCATGCATGCTATTGCTGCATATCAGCTTGTGATGGTTACACTGACTTGTCATATTGCGACCATACCATTTGGCGGGGATCTCTGATAGACAGTCGCCTGGCATGACCAAGTAGGTACTTGACCGAACTGAGGAAAGAAGCCGGGGTAGGGCAGAAGACCGCCCTTCACGTATGTACATGCTAGTAAGACGTCATCCCCACTCATGCTTCGCACCTACATAATACGATAGCATCGTGTAGAGATAGGAGTTGGTGGTGTTGGCGCAACTTGGTGGTGGGGGAGCCTAGCAACTGCGTCGTACTAAATTCAGGCACACGTAGCCGCTAATTCTCCCCTCAAAGGATAATGCCAGTAAACATCGAGATGCATCTGTATGACTCTGTAGTACCAATTGCGTATGTCAGATGAACGTGGGGAATTAAGACCCCGCAGGTTTGGGTAGACAGGGATATACTCACTCATCAGCCCTAATACCGCCCTCACGTGTCGAGCTTCTAGTATGCGCTGTACGAAGTACTCACGGGGAGTAAAGACAGCATCATCACCCACTAGGCAATTCTAGATTCATCTGACCTTGGATCGGAGCCTTAGGGATGAGGAGGTGTGAAAAAAGCCGCTTGACAACACACCTCGAGTCTTCCAAGGATACCGTGAATCCTTGAATTCACTGGATATAAGCATATCTACTTCTAGGAAGTGTACGATGCCACCGTTTTGAGAAAAGTTCCACTCAGCTGAGCCAGTTCGTCATTCACACCAAACATTCCAGCACACCCTTGAGCCGCGCAAAACCAAAACCCCGGTGTGGTCCGTGTGGACCACACCATCGATCCGTCCCGGTTGGTTAGTTCCGGTTCTCGATACCATAGTACCTATAGCACCTATTAGTGACTCAGACTTCCGACAAGGCGAATGAAGCCATACTTAGGTAATCAGACCGATGCGCCAGCCATACCACATCAACACTCCTACGTACCTAGTCATTCCCCCGCAGCCTCCCCACTACCGATGTGACGTGTTGATCTCCTCCGTCGAGTTCGGCCTCACGAACGGTAAGAAACAGCAGTCATTTGTTCGCGCATCGCGATGAGGCCATACATGTAGGCGAACACTTATCACCATTGAGGGATATTTGTCAGCATGTCTACATCGACGCCAATAAAGCTCGGATCAGGGTGCGACTTACACCCCGGGGTGAGGGAAACGAATACGATCATGGCAGCAATGACTGCTTCCATCTGCCCACCCATCTCTTCGGCATTCAGGAAGAAGATGCCAGGCTGTCCCGTGACCACTCCACCAAACCAGGCCCAAACCAGGTACAAGAAGCTTGCCAACATGATACCGGCGGTTTGGCCTACTACGAGCTAGAACCGAGGCGTGGTCAATGTCTAACATGTGGTCAAGGGGCATGCGTTCAGGAGGCACTCACTGTGGGTCGACGGATGCTGTTGAGGAAAAATATCTCAATGCCCGCGATGACTGAGTTGATGATGGAGAGGTTGATGATGGTAAATGGCTTGATGTCATCTTCCTCGAACAATCCCTTGTCTGCCGATCCATGTTAGTCCTTGGAGTTGGAAGAACGTATCCCGATATCGCCCCAAGGATGCGAGTCATCTAGAAAGACTTACCTGGAGCGTACATGATTGTTGCCGTTGCGTTGCTACCGGGCCCCCCATGGGGATGCTTTGGGTATGCCGGGGGTCGAAAACCACCATGTCCAGCCGGGACTTCGACACCCCAGTAGACCAATGTGTTCAAGAAAGCAAATACGTGGACCACAATGTAGAACAAGGTAAATAGAAATCGAGCGTTGGCGTTCGTGGCATCGCTCGGGGGGGACAAGTAGGTGATGAGCTTGGCTTTCAAGCGATGCTGGCGACTACCCTCAGTATCTTCTTCAATCTCGTACGGGAAAAAGAAATGCATCGCGGTCCACAGCTTTTTCGGAAGTTAGCCACATCTGAAGCTGAGCATAGCAGGTTCACGGCATGGCGTATTCGATTACTAACTGTCAGGAGTAGATGCCATGCCCAAAGCAAGAAGTAGGAGACGGTCGAGAATCGAAAGATGATACTCCATTTGTTATCGAGGCTATCGTCCTCGAGCTTGTACTTGAGGGCGACTCCAACCACTGCCGTAATGTATCCAGTTAGGAGCAGACGAATGCCGGTCAAGATGCCCTGGTCGACTTGAGGCCATGGAGAATGTGCAGCTCTGAGGAAGATCGGCTGCCTAACCGTCAGTATATCATGGTCTAAAGCAGGATACAACCTCATACGTGACTCTCTCCGGCCCGTGGGATGAGAGGCGCCGACTCGGACATTGCAGCGGTAGATGGTGGAAGCGGATGAAAGACCACGGGCTTGACGGCTGCACAAGCACAGCAGTCCCAATCACAGGTTGAAGAAGATAAATATGACGGTCGGAGATATCCCAAGTTATGCTATAGGTTCAATGTATGAGGCTCGTAGCAATAGTCATTCTACGGGTGCTGTAGAAAGCAAGACGAGCAATATTGCAATATTGGGTAGAATGATCATGGACGATGTTGAGTACTTAGGTAGTCGATCTAAAGGACATTGGGGGCATCAACAAACACATTTCTAGGAAGGACTCCAGGAAGGAAATTGCATTTGGTCCAAGTGGTAGGGAAAGGGAAGGCACGAGTCTATGTCGTCAAGGAGGAGCTACCTAACTACATAAGTATTTCTCAGTAACGATGGAAGGCACGATGCTTTCCATACATACATAGATCACATACAATATCAACATGGCGAGGCAACTGCCATTGAACCATGTTGCAGGTGGCAGCTCTAACACCTGGGCAGTCCCGACCGCACAATGTTGGACAACTCGGATCTATCTACTTGGGCAATAAATAGGTAGTATCTATCTCTGTATGACGCTTGAAACTCCCGTCTGAAGATTTAGAGCTAGACAAACCAAAACCTACCAAGGTACTTAGTCAATGACTTGTTCACAATCAATAACACGAATGAATTCAAGACATGAAACGACATGTACTCAATGGTCAATTGGAGCACAGTCCGGAGTTTTTTAATTGTTGTTATATATTTCATTTTATACATTTGTCCTCAGCTTGGAGGGGGGATGTCGAAGTGCATGTGTGCATATGAAGCCATTGTGAATCAGTGAACGCTATTCCATAGTCGATCGATGACCTCTAGACCTCGGGCTGCTGCTGGAATGGAGCCCCTATTGCCAGCTGCCGCCGACGCAATCCCAAAAACCTGCCAGCTGAATATAGCGCCAAAATGCCAGGTCTGTCAGCTCTAGTTCAGGACACCTTCACCAGACACATCCACCACCACCACGGCAGCATACAGTACCTGCCTGTACCTAAGCTCTGGACTAACGACACAGCACAGCATCGGCACAGCATGTAACTGGAACCACATTATTTTAGATCTTTGTATTAATACGAACCTGCCACTTTGTACCCTTCAACATCGCTGTACATATACCTTACCAAGCACATAAGACATAGACACAGCGACAACCAGTTCGCGAAGCTTGCTCGGTCGGTCTGTCGCCGCTGGCCTCAAACCTCCTTAAGAATACAACTGCAGGCACACGCCCAGAAGGCTCAGCAGTTCCTCCACTCCGACCCCCTAATCGCCAGCTCGACTAGACTCGATTCCCCAGCAAGCGAGAAACGAAGCACCGAAGCAGGAATATTGACAACGCGCGACAAGAAGCAAGACAATACTAGACTACACAAGATGCTGTCCAGTCTCCAGAACCCCCGGCAGGCGGCCGCCCAGCTGCTCAACTTCGGTCTCATCCTCTCGACCGCATTCATGGTGAGTGCCTGACTGGCTACCTACCTAGCTACCTAGCTACCCGCCAACCTACACAAGCTAACGACCGCACTTTCGCACGCAAACCTGCAGATGTGGAAGGGCCTTTCCGTGCTCTCCGACTCCCCCTCGCCAATCGTAGTCGTGCTGTCGGGTTCGATGGAGCCGGCCTTCCAGCGGGGGGACCTGCTGTTCCTGTGGAACCGGAACCTGGTGGCGGAGACGGACGTGGGCGAGGTGGTGGTGTACAACGTGCGGGACAAGGAGATCCCCATCGTGCACCGGGTGGTGCGGCGGTTCGGCACCGGCCCCGCCGCCAAGCTGCTCACCAAGGGCGACAACAACGCCGCCGACGACACCGAGCTCTATGCCCGCGGCCAGGACTACCTCGAGCGCCGCGACATCATCGGAAGCGTCGTGGCCTACATCCCCTTCGTCGGCTACGTCACCATCATGCTGAGCGAGCACCCCTGGCTCAAGACCGCCATGTTGGGCCTGATGGGCTTGTTGGTCGTGCTGCAGCGGGAATGAGAGAGAAGAAAAAACCAATATATAAAAATAGAAAGGAAGGAGAGAATGACGAATGGGGCGTTGAAGGAGAGGTGGAAGACAAACTGGGAATAGGTGTGATACGGTATGGTACGGTACGGTACAGTACGACATAACATGGATACGCATTGGTAGCCCGGTTTAGCTTTTGATTATGTTTATGCCAGCTTTGGTCATCTTCAATAAAGACGATACCCATTTTGAGATGCTGAATATTGAGCATCACGCTACGCGCGGCGTCTCGCATTGCATTTGTTGCGGCTCTTGGTTAGCTATGTAATTTCGGGATCCCGAGATAGGTGCAAAAGAATACCCGCCGAGCATGGCATGGATGAAATACCATATGTAAGCGGACAGGCGCATCCAGAACAAACAAAAAGAAAACCAGTCCCTAGTTAGAAGCGCATATCGAGCATGAACCCTCCAGAAAAGAAAGGTGGACCGACATGTAAACTAGCCCACGACAGCCAGCCAGCCAGGAGGTAGTAGAAAGCACAGCCTGTAGTTTCGTTCTTAAGCAACTGATTATACGACACGCCCGCCGCAATTTGACCGCTCACGTTGACTACGTACCCAGGTATCTCGCTCCTCATACATAACCATCCGCCTAGAAGGCCAACACAGACATATGCACATGCACGCACTATCACTGCCCCTGGCCCTGCCCCTCTCCCTGTCCCTCCGTCAAAACCCTCGTCCAGTCGAACATCCGCCACCTTTTCCGAAACGCCTCGACCCGCGCCTTCGCCTTCTCATCCCCGCGGCGCCAGCGCCCCTGCCTCTTGACGACGTCAGGCATGACATCGAGCATGCCGCCCAACACCTCGCGGGCGAACAGGTCGCCGCGGGGCCACCTCCGCTCGTCCTCGACGACGTGGCCGAGCCCGCCATCGAGGTCGAACCAGGCGTGGAAGTAAGGGGCCTCTTTCGCGATGGCGCGGCGGAACGCCATGCGGCCCTTTCCGCGCGTGTCCACGACCTTGCGGTGCTGGGCCCACTCCTCGTCGGCGGCCAGCATGGCCTCGCGGAAGAAGGCCGGCGCCGTGGCGCCCAGGTCCCACGGGATCGGCACGGCCTGCATGGCCGCGTGGGGGTGGCGGCGGCGCGGCGCCGCCGCGTTCTCGTAGAACACCACCTCGCGCCCCTGCGCGTGGTACATGCGCGTCAGGCACTTCATGAAGTTGCGCAGCTCCTCCCACTCGTCGTCGTCGCACTCGAGCAGGTTCGTGCGGTGCTGCAGCGGCACCAGCACCGCGCCGCCCTCGGCGAGCTCCGGCTCCGTCGGCAGCGTCAGGTACACGCGCGTGCCGAGGGAGACGACCGGCGCGGCCGGCTGCTGCTGCTGCTCGCTGGCGCTGTTGTTGTCCTCGTCGTGGAAGCACAGCGGGCACGTGTCCAGGATCCGGTTCGTGCGCTGGAACTCGCCGACGGCCGCGTTCTTCAGGCTCAGCTCCGACTTCTGCACGCGGCGGGCCAGCTTCTCGGCGTTGTCGTCCATGTACTCGAGGTCGTTGTCGAACTTGCCGTCCTTGGCGATCCGCTCCGCCAGCCGCAGGCCGTCGCTCCCACCACCGGCACCCTGGCCCCGTGTCCGCCGCTCCTCGCGCACCATATCCTCGATCGACATCTCGTCGTTCTCCTCCACGAGCCCCCGCTCGCGGCCCCGCTTCGTGTCGACGGCCTTCGCTTCCGCCCGCGTGCCCGCCAGCATGCGGTTCTCCATCACGTTGAGGACGACGGCTTCCGGGGGGCCCTGTGCCTTATACGCGGCTGCTGCCTGGTTGAACTCCGCTTCGAGCTTGGCGGCGTCTGGCGCTTTCTTCAGCTTCGCCTTCATCATCCGCGCTCTCAGGTGGTTCAGCGTTGTCTGGTCGATACGGGTAGTCGTGGTGGTGTGACTAGACGGGTCGTCCGGGATGACGACTCCTTGTTCCAGCTCTGTTTCTGCTGGTCGTGTCGAACCATCCCGTGTCTCATGGATGCCCATATCTAGCTTTCGCTCCTGGAATATCTCGCCGCTCGGCTTTTCCTTTCCGACGTAGCCCTCCCCGTAAACCCTCCGCCGATCCAGCTCGATCTTCTCCTCGCGGGCATCGTCGAACTCTCGCAAGCCGCCATACCTCTCGACGGCCACTGCCTCTACCGGACGGCTAGTCTCTTCCGCCGTTCTGTAGACGCCGTTCAGCTTCGTCATCCGCCACTGGGACCCGCCATCGCCAAACTTATAGTCGACTTCGTGCTGTGCGGGAACATCGAGCTCGTCCAACGACTTCCCGTCATTCAAGGCTTGAAGCGGGGCAGCATTGATCTCTCTGGCGTGGATGTCCCGTTTAGGCTGCTGCTTCGGTGGAGGCGACGCCTTGGACTGCTTAGCCCCCCTCTGTACGTAGTCGATGTCGATGGCAGATGGGTCCGTCATCCAAGAGTCGCGCACTAAAGGCTTCGTAGACGCAGGCTTTTCGGAGTCTTCCGCGGTGATTTCCTCGTTAGGAAGCGGCAGATCTTCCTTGACATCGGAAGCTTTCACGTGGGAATGTTTCGCCGAGTCGCGACCGTGATCATTTTCGCCCCGTCGGTGCTCCTTGTGCTCGCGTCGTGATCGCTTATGCCTATGCCCATCCTCGTCGTTGCGGTCGTCCCGGTCGTGCGAGCGGTGGGATTTGTGGCGGTGCCCATCGCGATCCCTTTCCGCCGAGCGGTCTCGTCGGTGGTGGTGATGTCGGTGTTTTCGATGCTTCTTTTCTTCCTCGCGTTCTCTTTCGGCCTTTTCAGCTGCGAGACTCTTCTCGAATTCGTCGAGACCGTCCATGATAGTGAACGGAGTACAACAGGTAGGTGCGCAAATGGGAAAGTTGGCGCGATAGCCGTACCTGTAGCTAAACCTGTAACTGTAGCTGTATGGGCCAAATCTGGTTGGTGTAGTTGATTGTTGAGCGATGACGACAATCGGACAATGTAGGGACGATACGAAAGTAGCTACAGTAGGCAGCTAGGTAAGCAGGAAATTACACATATGCAATATACGGTGACATGTGCTTAAACAGTATATGCAGTTATTCACATACTTCAAGATGCGATAAATGCATCGAATCGAACGATATCCGCAGTCAACATTCCTGCCCAGACATAATACGACTGCCTCGCTACCTATGCGTAGCCGATAGTCATTTCACTTCTTCAGAATTGTACTGCCACTCGGGAACTTGTTAAAGGGAACGACGATTCATTTCTTCATAAGTTGGTGAGGGTATCAAGACTTAAGCGTCAAGAGGCGTTATCGATGGGGCCAGACTTTTGGCGTGATTACTTGCCCCCTGAAATCTTCCTACGGAGCTCGTAACAACCTAGGAATGGCACTATTTAGAAGAGCGAATGAATATTTTCCAATATGGATTATCTGCTGTTTCCATGGTCCGTATATCTGGGCGAAACCGATCTGACCAAGTAAAGAAAAAAGGGCGATGCTCGCGCGCTCTTCACTACTTCCTCCCTGCAATCTCCCTAATCATCTCCTTGATCTGCTCATCCGACATGCCCCCCTCCAGCCCCAGCAGGGCATTATCGTCGCGGTCCCGCGAATTCACCGCCCACGCGTACGCGTACTTGGGCTCGTTGACCGCGTAGCGGATCTGGTACATGCCGACGTCCCAGGTGAAGTTGCCCCTGGCCAGCTCCGCCATCGCCCACTCGTACTTCTCGCGGCCGTTCTCCGCCGCGACCTCCCAGCCCTCGCCGTCGCCGCCGAGCGCGTCCTGCGCCAGCGCCAGCAGCTCGCTCTGCGACTTCGTCGCGGACCGGACGTACACGTGCCGGTTCTCCGTCTCGGCCGCGCGCAGCAGCGCGCCGGCCACCGCGCGCCCGATGTCCGCGAGCGTCGTCTGCGCGAGCGCCACGAGCCCCCCGTCCGTGAGCTGCGCCCGCTTGCGCTTCACGTCGACGCCCAGGAAGCCCAGGTCGAGCGACCAGTCGAGGAACGGGCCGGTCGAGATGGCCGTCCAGGTCAGCCTGTTGCTGCTGCCCTCGCCCTCGGGCGTTTCCCTCTTCTTGGACGTCACCTCCTTCAGGTACGCCAGCGTCTGTATCTTGTACGCGAAGACGGGGAACAGCTGGGCCGTCGTCGCCGGGTCGTACTCCATGCCGAACTCGGTGGGGATCAGGCGGTACACGCCGGCCGCCGCCGCCGCGTCGATCAGCCGCGTGTGCACGGCCGTGTCCATGATCCCGGTCTCGTTGACGACGGCGTCTTGGCCGCGCAGGGCCGAGACTACGGACTCGAAGGAGTACAGGTTTACTTCCTTCACCGCGACCTCGCTGGGGAACACGTGCGAGGAGCCCGGCCGGACCAGCGCAGTGACCTTGAACTTGCCAGTAGCTAGGAGAGCTTTCAGCGTGGGACCGCCGATGCTACTGGTAGCCTGTTGGTTGCGATATTAGCCAAACTGTTGTTCGTCGTACTGCTTACAGTAGGAGTTGCTTGACTTACACCGAGGACGGCGACGGTTTTGATCACAGGGGCCATTCCGTTTGAGTGAGAACTACCTGAAGGGAGTATAGGGGTAGCGATAGTGTGAGCTAGCGGCTGTATGATAGAGTGTCTGAAATTGAAGTGGTGGTGGTGAACAAGACCACCTGGAAATATGTGGTTTTTATCATATTCACGGCCGTATAATCGAATCTTAGTTTACTGTTCAAATGGTTTCTTATTCAGCGACCTAGATAGGTTTGATGATTGTTTGGCAGTGTGCTGAGTGAGGACTCCTGCGTTGTGGTGGTCATTACATGCTTTATCATCAGACTACCTCCTGGAAATCTGCACCAATTCTAAAGGTTAAAGGCATGAAAAAAAGAAGAAAAAAAAAGCATTCATTACATCTTCAATTGGAGTTCCATTGGTCAGGTGAGAACATTCAAGATTACATATTCGATAATCTGCAGTGATATGAATCATACCATTGCAGATTTGGTGTTCAGGGGGCATCAGTATAGCTTGGTAATCACCTTTGATTTCTAAGCAAAACGGCTTTCCCACATCCTTCCATCGACTACGCAGATTTCCAACTCATCACACCGACTACGGCAAAGCAACATCTATCAATCCGTACCCTACAACATGGGAGTGTCATGGAGTCCTCAAAATAAATCGATGATATTGAATCTACCTACTAGGTCTTTAACACCCCTCCTGCCCAAGTAAGCTTATATGATAGGTATATATAATGTATACAAGAACTCGTGAACATATCACGTCTTGGTGCTTATCGCAACTGGAACGCACTAGATAGGAGAGCTATAATCTTCGCAACGTCAGACCCAGAGGGTACGACTTATATGTGTCCAAGGACCCTATACTAAAAATCGCCCAATAGAAAATCACATCTCACCTTCCAGAGGGTCAAGTGAAACTGCCTTCTCACCGCCTCGTTGAATGTGGCATTGTTAAAAGACGCCAACGGATATAAGTAGCACTGCAGGCAGATTGTGACGGTTTCTTGAAGGCATTTGTCAGGTTGCCGGCAGCCCACTACGTTCACATTCACGGTTCCACTACTATACGGCCAGCTCCCACGTCAAGCTCGGAGGTTGACCCATCAGCAGCCTTCGAATTTCTGCTTTCCAGCGGCGTGCCGAAGTATATTTCCAGTAGCACAATCCTTAGGGACAGCATGTTGAGCTGAAATGGACGCTGTAACTCTTTACTACGCTTGACGGTAGCGGTCTCTTAGAGATGATCAAAATGAACAGTTCTGGGGGGAAGCCTGGGGGTAAGCCTATCAACACCACGAGCGAATGATAATTACGGATGTTCCATGTCGACTAGCTCTTCGCCTTCGTCGTTTACTGGCAGGAAAATCACGTCTGACTTGCTCGAGGGCTGTTCCAGCCCGGGTCTGTCCCCTTATTGAAGGACCGAGGAAGCAATGGTCATCGCTAGGTTATACCGATCTAATAGTGACTGCTTCAGTTGAGTAAGGATCTCTGACATTCTTATATACTTATCTTTTATGTTGGCTTACGTATTGTGTCGGGTATTTATGAATTAAGCATTTTCTGCGCAGTCGTAGGAAAAGAGGACACCCCTTTTATTGCATGACAATTTTCCTTTACACCCAGAATCTTCCACATGTGGTATAAATTACCTCAGTCAATAAGTCAACCGCAACCTATGGATCAATAGTAATTCTGTAGGTAAGACATGATATTGGCATGGGAGGAGTGATGTACTATGAATGTATTTCTACCCAGGGGGCGTCTGGGTATTAGTGCCTTCGCGTTCCACCTGAACACCTATCCGCCTGAGACATCAATGAGTAAGGATGCCGATCCGCAACTCAAACGGTAGGAATGCTAAGTGTTCATTGCTAGGGATGAAAGACTCAAAACAATAAACAGGCCCGCACGAGCTCCCACCCTACACGCTTCCGTCCTCGGTTGCCTTTTTCGCACAGCAGGTTGATCTCAAGGAGACACTGGCCGATCGATGTCCAAGTGCCGCACCGAGTTCACTGAGAAAGAGGCGAGAAACCTGTACAGAAAAACGAAAAAGGATGGCTCTCGACATATACTGGATCGGGCTCCTGATCCTCGTGCCCACCATCGCGTTCGCAGCCGGGCACAACTTCTGGCTCAGGCCATTCAGGAGGAGCGCTTATGGGTTCGCAAGAAGGGACCCAGAAGAGAAAACCCCCTCGAGTGACCGCCGCGGCGATGAGGCCAGGAAGTTCCGCAGGACGTTCCTGCAGGTGTATCTTCTCGTGATGGGCTCGGAATGGCTACAAGTGAGTAGATAGCAAGCCCAGTTCTGCATCTCCTCTCCTCTCTTCTACCCCCTGCTCCCAGCATGGTGATCTCCGTGATATCAGCCGTCGCTTCCTCTACGAACGAACTGACCCGTGCAATGCACCAATCCCAAAAAAGGGCCCCTACATGTACACGCTCCTGCGCGACGAGAAGGGCCTGTCCGAGTCCACCGTGGCGCTCCTCTACACGGCGGCCTACGCGTCCGCAGCCGCGACGGCCTTCGTGACGGGCTGGCTGGCCGACCGCTTCGGGCGGCGCGCCGCCTGCCTCGCCTTCTGCGCCATCCACTGCCTGGCGTCGGCGTCGGTGCTGTCCGACGACCTGCGCGTCCTCGCCCTCGGCCGCGTCGTCGGCGGCGTCGCCATCACGCTGCTCTGGACCGCGTTCGAGAGCTGGATGGTCGCCGAGTGGAACGCGCGGAACCTCGATGACGGCGATGAAGGTGGGGAGGATGGGGAGAAAAAAGGGGGGCCTCGACCGGGGATGGGGGGCCTCGCTGCTATGTTCGGCCTCATGACCACCGCAAATTGCATCACGGCTATCTCGGCCGGTGTGCTCTCTCACTGTGTCGTGCTGGCTCTTGGGTCGAAGACGGATCCGTTTTTCTTTGGCATGGTGAGTTTTACCTGTATTTGACTCGAACTCTTGTTCATGGTGCTTTCCTTTCCTATTGTCGACTTTATCCTGGATCTATTAGCTGATCAAATTGCCTTGGCAATGACATGCGTAGGCCCTAGATGTCTGCGCTGCTGTACTCATGCTACGTACTTGGAACGAGAACCATGGCACGGGAGTGAAGCATGACTGCTGTGCAAAAATCGCGGATGATGTACCTCGCAGCGAGCTAGACGAGGTTACTACGCTGCAAATCGTCGCTCAGTCTGGGAACGCCAGGGAGTCGCTGAAGGATGCCCGAGTCTGGGTTCTGAGCTTCGTGTCGTGCTGTTTCGAGGGGACTATCTTTCTCCTGATGTTCTTCTGGCCTGGCTCGCTACAGGAGGCGCATGCACGAGAGAACCCGGATGAAGAAGACGAAGCATCTGATGCTGTCCCCTATGGTGTGACATTCGCGTGTTTCATGGGGACTATGGTCCTCGGGGCGCTCCTGTTCAACGCATTAGCTCGTCAACATCATCACCATCACTACCGCCCTAAGGCTCGCGCCCACGCCGACATAGACGTCAGTTCACCCCTGAAATCTGAGGGCGGGATCAGAAGTGAAAAGGTCCGCTCTT
This sequence comes from Diatrype stigma, assembly GCA_022225965.2. Classification (NCBI taxonomy): domain Eukaryota; kingdom Fungi; phylum Ascomycota; class Sordariomycetes; order Xylariales; family Diatrypaceae; genus Diatrype; species Diatrype stigma. Next base: position 16,064 of record JAKJXP020000171.1, on the reverse strand, counting down.
ACTGGAAGCATCGAATCACTGCTGTCTTAACACCGACCCGTCTTCTGGCCATGGCACTATTTATAGCGGCCGCTAGCTTCCTTGTTGCAGCCTTCGCGCGTGCCGAGTCGTCCCTTTTTGCAGCGTTCCTTCTCCTCGAGGCCTGCAATGGTATATATGTACCCAGTATCGCATATCATCGAAGCGCTATCGTTAGCGACGAGGGTCGCGCCAGCATTTATGGCATCATGAACATTCCGTTGTTCGTATTCGTCGTGGTGGCGCTGTGTACTACAAGTGGTCGCGGAGGTGGGTCCCCCCTTTTACCCCCTTTTCCCCCTTTCCCCCTTTCTTGCCTCTGTTCACGCGCATTTGTATTTCATAGACGGCCTACGGACGTACAAGAACTAATGAGCATGTTATACGAATAGGAGAGCATCGACAAACTGTATTCTTGTTCTGTGCCGCGCTTTTACTGGCAGCAGCCGTGGCCACAGTGCTGGGTCTTCGAGACCTTGGTCCAAGGAAAGGATTCTCGCGGCTTCCAGCTCGTGATATGGAGGATGTCACCTCCGACTAGTAGATGCAACTTTGGCAGGAGTTTCACAATTGGTTCTCTTCGTTCTGATAGAATTTGGGCATTAGATACCGATCCTTAGATTGACTTAATATACAAAATCGGTTGGGAAACTAGCAATTGCAATGGTGAATGTACTGCCAGGTATACATCCCTATGGCATGGTCTTTTATCAGATTATCAGACACTTGAGAGATGGGTCTAGCTACATGTAACAGGGAAGTCTACCTGCGAAAGCCCGTCCGTAGTCACCTTTCCTGGCGGGATCTCCCACCTACCTATCGCACAGGAGGCGCTGGATATGTGAAATCGAAAAACACAGCCTCCATCTTCTTCAGGAGGCCGGGCCCCACCTCGTCACCGATCGCGCGCCTGAACTTCGGCCGCACGCAGATACGCGTCAAGAGCTCGACCTTTACCGCCTCGTCGTAGAAAGGGCTGTTGAAAGCCTCTGCGCGGTAGAGCTGCCGCTCGATGATCCGTCGCTCTTCCTCTCTTGCCAGATGCTCAACACTGGGGATGCCTTCAAATTGTCAATCGAAACTCTCCCGTATTATAGATACGTGGTCCTTACCGCATTCTCTGAGTTGCCCTTCGTGTTCGTTAGTAGGTCAATTTGCCTCTCGCATATAATGTAGGCAGGCTTACCAGGTAGGGAGATGAACTTGTCCGTCTGCATGACCAGAGATGGCCATCTTGGCGTGTTGACAGTAACGTTTACCCAAGGGTTGAAGGCTGGGTTCTTCTCCCGCTCGCCGCTGTTCAGTGCGGTGTTGTAAATGAGACGGTTCAACTTCGCCTTGTTTTCGACCAGACGACATGCCGCTATGTTGTTCCTGTCAGCAGTGTCTCCTGGCGGACATCACCCTACTATGTTAAATATTTACCTTCGGCAATGATGTCTTCTGGCGAGTCCAATGGCCACCTGCCGCTTTCTAGTTCCGCCTTGATATCCACCTCTTCGCTGTGGTAGAGTATCTTGAATTTGACCTTCTGTGAGTAGAGCCATACTCGCGGGGGCGGAAGCTGCATATATGCGTCTGTCAATAAGACCCTATTTCTTTCCCGAATAGACTCGGGTACCCCCTGGGACCAGGAATCTAACTTGATTCGCAACTTCAGCATTCTATTGCTTTGCTCGTGATCATAGAAAAATGTGTCTAGACTACCACCTGAATTCATTCGAGCGTCAATATCAGATTGAAACATGCAAGGAAGAGAAGGGGCTCAGGGGCGGGGGGTTGCATTCATACCAAGGGCCAAGTAGGCAGGGTTGAGCTTGGTCTCAGACTCCTTCAATGAATCAGTCATCATATCACCGACCACTTGCATTCCCTCGTTCATGAGCTCCATCTGCTCGAACTCCGAAAGTAACGGCTGCGCTTTCGGCGACTCGTCCCAGACGGGGTCCGCGCTCGATCCCAACGAATTCATCAACGCCCCAAGGTTCTTGAGCAGTCTCAACTTTTGGCCTTCCGTCTCCCCCAGTACCTTCTTCATATAGTCGCATGGTGCCGTCATATACCACTCTAGGGTCTTTGCGAAGCTGTCTCTGGATCCAAAAATCACGCTCGTACAGGCGTGCGCGTTTTCCAGCATGTAGCTGTTGATCTTGTTGACATGTTCTGTACCGATGCGGAAGAAACTGAAGCAGAACTTGTCACCCTTGGATTTCTTCCAGTCCTTGTTGATGAGTCTCACTTGGCCGTTGACGATCTCACTGTAGTTGTTGCGTGGCTTCCGGATGGGCAAGTCTTCCAGGTCGGACTTTCTACCATGCCCGAAATAACAATCTACCGCATTGCGACGCCACCAGTCCCGCTCCTCTTTCGTGTCCTCATTTCCGTCTTCTTCTGGCACAGGCATGATGAAGCTCCTCAGCACGATCATCAACTTCGGCGAAATCGGCGCGAACTCGTGGAAATTGACCCAGGTGCTAGACTTGGACTTTGCGGTCTTCGGGTTCGTGATGAAACTGTTTACCCCCTCGAAAACGTTATAGCTGTTATCGGTGAGTACGAACTCCTCGCTGGGGCCCGACGGCGAGCATATCGCCATGTACATGGTTTGAACGTGCGATACGAACCACGTGGCGTCCGTCGGGTAGATGTGGTCGAGAAGATAGGCCATCCACTCCCTCTGCTCGACGTCCATATCGAGCTCCGCTATGACCTTGATATTGTTAAACCACACATCCACCGGCCTCTCGAACCCCTTGTCGCGCATGTAATCGCGGAGCCCTTCCTGATCGTCGCAGTTGTAATCGGAGGCATTGACGTGGTAGAATCTCCGGTGGAATGTCGATCCGCGGTATTTCAGCAAGAACAGGAACTTACGGATGCGGTTCCTTTCCTGGCGCGTGATCCATAAACCCGCATCTCCCTTCTCGAACGCCTTCACGATCTTGCGGAATATGGGGCTGGCCTCGCTTTCTAGCTTGCCGAACAAGCTTTCGATGTGACGCTGCTGCTTCGCTGTCGGTTGACTCGCATCTTGGTACATGTCGTTGGCGCCCAGAATGCGCTTCACCAAAGTCTCCTCGATACGAAAGGGCTCAACAAGAAGATTTACGTGATTGACTACCGGATCCCCAGTGTACATCTTCGCGCCATTCTTCTTCGGCCCTCTGCGTCGGCGAGGGCCATTATTTGAAGGCCTATAAGGGTGAGCGAAATTTCGCAGCAGAAACTGAGGAACGAAATGCTGATATTCAGGCCGAGGGACAGTTGCTGTTGTTGACGATGATGCCATGGCGGTATATTACCATTGGGCGGAGAGTGCAAACAAGTCCTAGCGGGGTATTGCCAGAAAGGCAGTCCTCAGTGCTCGCAGTGTCAGTCTATTTCAATTATCGTACCCTGGTCTGGTCTGTAAGTGTAAATATGGTTGAATCGCGGTCGGGATAAGAAGGGGAAAAGGAATACCCCTAACATCAGGCGCTCTGACTAAGGACAAAGGAAACGCACCACATTTGCCGTGCTTATGATGTTGAGCCCGTTCGGGTACTGGCACCGCGGGTTGCTGTGATTGAGGAGATCATTGGTCATGTAGTATGCGGCATTTGCCCGGGGTCTGGAAACGAAGCAAACACCATTGGACAGAATGCCGTGAGCACTGCTGGCAAAGGATAAGGCGGCCTTGAAACGTCAATACAGTTATCACATAATGAGTAAATCACGAAGCTATCGCGGCTGCGTCATGAAGTGCCCTTCATTGCATTGCGATGTAGCATAATTCCGTATTCTCGTTATGTTGTTCTACAGAAACATACTGAGTAATCGTCAGTCTCTCATGAAAGCATGGCATGCATGAATCATATCAAAGGCAGCGACCTGAATGGCGATCGCAACGGCCCCCGTCCCTGCTATCCCCTCTTCCCTCGTTCAGCCCAGTGGGAGAGACAGCAGAGTTACATGTATATACAGACAAATATACGTTAGAGCCCGACCAACAAGAAGAAATCGCACTCCGCCCTGTGATGTTACACCTCATTGCAAAATACCTTATTAAGTATTAAAAAGACCTTCCGGTTTTTAGTAGACTTGCCTCCCTTCCCCTTCAGAGCCCTGAAAGCTACATCAGACAGTCCCAATGCTGGGTGAGGTACATGCGGCCGTGGGTGACAAGGACAAAAAGAGGAAAAAGAATGAGACAAGAAAGACAAAATCAATGTAGCAGTATGGGGTATAAGTATAATCCAGGGTCCGACAGGTGATGCAGAGTATGTAATATCGATGGTGATATCGGCGGTGGCATTGGATGATGAGAAGGAACAGAACTGTTCTCTCTTCGTATTAGGTGTAGTTATGGTTTGATGTGTGGTTGTGTCAGGGTATCATTAAAGGCAGCAGGTTCCGGGATCGTTATGCTTCGTCATGGTCCGAGGTCTCATTATAAGGCCGACGATGCTCATAAGTAGGTGCGATCGTAGTCGAGATGAAATCACAAGGCCATCATACCGTGCAACATAGGCAGCATGCCATTGATGTCGTCGCCCCTGGTATACACACCGGTCTGTCTAACTGCCACCGCATCATCGTTGTCCTCCACTTCACGGATGATGGGCGGCGTCGGTGAGAAGACGGATGACCGCCTGGAGATGGTGGAGTGGACACTTCCCGGGTGAACAGCCAGGGACAGGCGCTGTAGCTGTATCGACGGCGACCCCGAGTTTGAGCGTGGGACTCTACCCTGCAAAGATGATGACGGGGAGGGCCATGGGCACGGTGATGGTGGAGGTGGAGCTCCTTCGTCCGCTAACCCTTGCTATTGGTTGAAGACGAGGGCGTTGACCACATGGCCTTTCTGCCAGCCCTGAGCCTGCAGGGACGCGTTCTCCTTGAGAATCTTGCCCATGTAGGCAAGGCGGATGCGCTTCGAGGCGGGGAGCTTGTTGCTATTAGCTGAGTTCAAGAGCAAGACAACGAAAGGAAAGGAACCAGCTTACCCCAGAGTCCTCCACCACCTTCCTTGCCACACTGCGCACGCTCTCCTCAGCACTCGCGCGCACTATCACGTCGCGGCCGTTCTCGCTGAGCCGCGCACAGACCTTGACCATGTTCCGGACGTTCGCGACGGCCTTGCCCTTCTCCTCTCTGCGCCGCAGCGCCGCATCCTCGTCCACAAGATCATTGTCATCGTCGTTGGGATTTGCGTTGTCGGTTCCATTTCCAGCTCCAGCCGCCGAACGCGCGCCACTATCCTCGGCGACGTTGGCCGGGTCGCTGACAATCCACTCCGGCAGCGCATAGTAGTTGCCCAGGGCATCGTAGGCGCCGTTGGCGAGGTCGCCGGTCGGTAGGGTCACTTCGGCCGCGGAGAGTATGGTCTGCGCCGTCGCGAGGCTCTCGTCCTCCCGCTCCTGCTCTTGCTGATCCAGCACCACCTCCTGTCCGTCGACATCTCCATCTCCGCCCCCAGTTGAAGGAATCGCAGTAAGTGCAGTTCTGCCGTCGTCGTCGTCATGCCGGGCCGCCCGTCTCAGGTCCGCCTCCCACAGGACCTCGAGCGCCGCCCGCAGCACCTGCCAGACCTCCTGGCGGCCCGTGACCCGGGTGTCGAAGAAGTCGGCGCGCTCGGTGTCCAGGGCGGTGCGGGTCCAGGCGCGCCGCTTGGAAGCCCACCGGTGGCGGCGCAGGGGCTTGTCGATGTGCTGCGAGAGCGGCGGTTGCTCGCTGTGCTCTCGGTCGTGGTGGTGGTTGTGGTGAAGGCGGCTGTGGCGTCGATTGCTATGTGAACGGGGGTTTGAGCGTGCGTCTTCGTCATGCTGAGATAGCGACCCTGCTCTCGCTCCCGCTGGTACGGCTATTACTGTTGCTGCTGCTACTGGCGGCGCGGCGGATTCGGCACCAATGCTATCTTCGGTGGCGGAGGACTGGCGGACGGGCAGTGGGGGGGAGTTAATAGCGCGGGCGGACGGCGAGGGGCCGCCCGGGTAAGGGGCGTTGGGGCCGGCTGGCCGCGAGAAACAGCATCCCTACGATTATTGATCCGTTAGTTCAGGAAAACCCAGGGGGAGACAATGAGCGCAGATGATAGAAGGTAGCAATCGATAGAGCCATAGGATCATACCATATTGTGTGATAGTGAAGGGCTTGATCAATCAAATGTTTGGAGGTTGGGGGTTCTGGGGGTGTAGTCGTACCATATTTTCCGAATGACTCTTCCCTCGAAACGCTTGCGTAGGCGGAATTTGACGGTCGAGGCAACTATAAACCCATGACATAGGAAGGCGATGACGACGAACTGAAGATTTCTTGGTTCTGTTCTTGATGATTGGGGTAGATGGAGTAAATTGAAGGTGTGAGCATCGAAACCAAAGGCAGATCTTATTATTGTGTCGCCGTTCGGAGGACCTGAAAAATAAAGTTGGGTGGAGGGGTGCTAACTTTGTGCTAACTTTAGTGCCTTTCGTTAGTGCTGATAAGGTACCTAGCGATAGCCTATAGATACAGTACATACTTAAGTATATGTGTAGTAGAGTTGAGTCCCACTTGCATGTGCCTCCAACCCACTTGTATGTAGGTAAGTACCTACTAGCTAACCAACCTTACTCAAAGCCGAGTCTTAACACTGCATGAAGCATCAGCACATGCTGACTATTGCTGGTATTTAATGCTCTGACATAAGTGCAACTTGACAGCTTGAAAAGTAAACACTGGGCTGGCAGTATTAGTTTGCCATCAGCCGGGTGGGATAGACGAGAGATAGCGAGGATACCTCCCTGCTCCGCATACACTATCGCCATGGGAGATGAAAGATACCAACTACCACGATAATTAGATCTATTTTTTGTTATGAAACTCTGTCGTTGTTCGTTGGCTTATGGTGTATTTTGCTGTCTTCATGGTGTTTGACTACATGTAACTCGACTAAGTTTCCCGCCACTTATTTAGTCTCACGGGTACATTTTCCGGCCTGCTTGGCGTCATACCCAGCCATTGATGTATTTGTCAAGGTCACCAATCCCAGTGCCATGGCAAAGCCGACACCTATCATTTTTTCGTATCTCGACGCATAGCCAGCCTGGACACGCGTCAACAAACAGAAGCGACAAAACTGATGAAGGGGGTGATTTGCAAGGTATTTTGGTGTGATTAATAGGAACTTGAAGGCACAAAATGCCAGAAAACAATCCCCGAGACGACGTTATTCCTTACAGGACAGGGTAGAAGGGCTTCGTTTGATTCGCTAGGGTTCATATATGTAAATCGTACATATAAATACTATTTCCGTACAGTAATTTCGAAGGTACCTAATACGGGTACTTTCTCGTTTTCGAATCATCTACCAGAGGTACCCCCTGCAGTGCTCGCTACCACAAAGGCAGCGCGTCATATCCTTGTGCTTCTCGGGGTCAAGGGCGTCGTTGTCCTCGTCGTGAACGCCGTCGACGTAATCGAAGGTGAGCTCCTCGCCCTTGGGGATGTCGCGGATGGCGAACAGCGCCAAGTCGTGGATATGCTTGTCGGCGTGGTCGCCGACGCGGGCGAAGATGCGCAGGTTGGGGTCGCACGAGTGATTGACGAAGCGCGTGGGGCCGGACAGGAACTCGCCGTCGACCTCGAGCGGCGGGCCCCGCAGGCGGTCGTCCAGCGACGCCGGGTCCGAGAACTTGTCCAGCGCGAACAGGTACACGTCCTTGCGCTGCGCGATATGCGACTTGGCCCGCCGCCGGTTCGCCTCCCCCGCCGTGATTACCTCCCCCATGTACCGGTCCACAAACTGGCCCTTACGCAAGTCCACCGTGCTGCGCACCCCCCACCCCCGGTTCCGCGTCCGGAATACCTGCAGCGGCACCTGCCGCCCGCGCTCGACCACCCGGTTCGGGCACGGCAAGCTCTCCGCCCCGCCGGACGAGCACGCGCATCGCTCGTGGCACTCGTAGATGGGGTCCCGCGACGTCAGGATCTTCGACCGCAGGTGGCCGGCCCGCGCCCCGTGCGAGTGGTACGCGTACGCCTTTTTGCGGTACTGCGACGCGTACGGGTCCGCGTCGTCGCCGCCCTCGTAGCTGCTGTCGTCGTCCATGTCCTGCAGGCAGTGGCAGCCTTTGTACTGGCAGGCCTCGGCGTCGACGCAGGCGCAGCCGGACCGGAACTCGTCTTTAGTGGGCTGCACGCCCCGGCCGAGCACGGAGGCGTCGGTGAAGCGGAAGCCGGGGTCCAGCACCGCGTCGTCCTCCGTATTGACGATGGTCACGGGGTACTCGGCGTGCGTCGCAAACGAACGCAGCTGGCAGAAGTGGCAGTTGGCCTTTTCCCGCTCCAAGCCCTAAACGAAATCGCATTCTGTCAGCGTCGCTCTTGCTATAAAACGCCATAGATTGCTTGGTACATGACACCTGCAGCCAGCCCTGGGTACTTACTGGTTCGCCGTGAAGGAAGAAATGGTTTTTTGTCGCCTGCTCCATCTTGATTTGTCTGCTCCAGTGACTACCGTAGATGCGTTTGAATGAGGCTAGTCGCAATTACTTCCATGACTCTCTTAATAGGTTGTCAGGCATGGACTGTGGCATGTCGCTTTGAACAAAAGACCTCGGGACACGGTGGACATGACGAGCCTAAGGTTAGGAGGTGAGACGCGTTTGCTGCAGCTGTGCTTCGGTACTTCGTACCTGCTTAGGTCCAGTGTATACAGTACATACATATGTAGGGTTGTATGTACGTACATACCGGGAATATCTGATGAATATACATACATACATACCTACATGTATGTAGGTACCTACGCTACGGCACCTTAATCGGCGGGCTGGCGGGGCACGCATTTCTCTGGCACTTCTCTCCCGCACGACCCCGCATTTTATGAATCGTCCACTTCCCCCCTATAATATCTCCCCAACTACATGTACCCTATAGGTATTGTGTATACCTGGTGAGGTCTAGTTGAGTTACATGTTATCAAGATATACCTAATTCATACAATATTCGACTTTTCACCAATGAACTTGAGGGGAGCACTGTCAACTGCTTAGAGGCAACCAAAAATATAAGAGGTAACTTAGTTACATACCCGGTGGGTTAAATCAAGCCAGTGCCCCTCACGTAGGTACCTAGGTACTGTGTGGTTCCTTCGAGGAGCATCTCCCCTGCCTGATACTTCTGATCGCTGGGGAGCAACTGCTAAAAAGACCTTGGAGCATTTGCAAATAGACTTGCTGCTTGCTTCGTACTGACCTTGACTTCATATTCTTTCACATGGTCGCATAAGTACTAAGTACCTAGGTATATAGTCTATATTGCCACCTTGAAACGATATTCTGGGGGCTCGGTTGGGGAGTGGGCAAGTGCATTACTTCTCATATCATCTTCGGATCCCCACAACGCTTCAGGATAACTTGAATTTGGCGCCGTTTCATAAGATTCGTAACTCGTCAATATCCGTCGCCAGGCAACCCTTGGTCCCTTGCTATGACGTCTTTGCAGCACACTACCCATCACGCCTCTTAGGCTGCGAACCCTCGCCCTCGGTTCTAGTTAGTAGAATGGACACTTCGTAACGGGTCTGTTATACGATTCGGTAACAATAACGGAGTAGCCAGCACGTCTGGATCCGGAGTCGCGCGCCTCTTCATGCTCTGGGATTCCAGATTGTCCAGTTGAAGCTCGATATCCGTCGCAATCGGCGCCAATGTCAGCCTGGACATATGTTGGTGGTTCGGAGTCGGGGCTGGTACTGTCCAGGGGCTCTGTAGCAGCGGTGTTGGCCCGGCCTCCCCCCTTCGCCATTTCCTCGGCACGAACCTATCGTACATGATCTGACGGAACTCTTTGGTGAGACCGAACACGATCCAGATGGCCAACCCTGGCGTCACGCCGAATATGTATCCGGTGATATTTGACTTGGCTCGTCCGGAGCCCAGGTCGGGCTCGTCTGCCTGGGCATCTTTCGCGATGTCGTCACGCTGAGGCAGGTGTGTAGCCAAGCTCGCGAATATGAACAGTCTAGCATTAACGTCAGCGACATCTCCAATCCAAACCCACGGCACGGCTTTGAGGTCACCTACGATACAAGGAGGATTGCGACGGACAGTCGAAAAACCAACCAACTGTTATCGAACACCTTCGGTGGAGGTCTATGACCCGGGAGGCCACTGGAGTCTGTCCCTGAGCTACTCTTGCTCCCGGCTCGGAACCACCGGCCTCTTGAGTGCGATGATCCATCTACGTATCGGAAGGAGCGCTTGGTATTGACGAATTTCCACAGGATCACCACCAATAAGACGATGCTGATAGCGCAGCTCGTGACCGCTAGGCATCTAGTCAGTTTACAGGGACTTCGGCCAAGTGCCATATTGAATGTACTCACACTGTAGATTTGCTATGATCATGTATACGAGGAAACTTCTTTGCACTATCTTCGTCTGGAGTAACCCGACCGATATACCCGCTAATGCAAGGGGCACGAGTTTGCAAACCCCTGCAAAGGTCTTCTTGCTATGCCGTCGCGTTGACCATAGGTCGTACACCGAAAAGGTGATTTGAAGCGAGCTAGAGGAAGTCATTAGTAACAAACGGTACGTTGTTATCAAGGGACATCGACATACTATGTTAACAAGTAGCTCGACTCCATGATGTAGCAGAATAGTCCTGGGATGGTGTCAGTCGGTGTTCTGTCTTGGTGTGTTGAAGGTGAATGCCTTCTTCACTCACTAATGTTGGCCAGGACCCGCATGAACCCGAAATTTCCATTATTGAAGGCGACATCGGCATTCTTGTAGTTGGCTTTGATATAATATAGCTGCGCCCACATGAGATCATTCCATAAGCTAAGTGCGTCGTCAATATGATTTTCAGAACAGGCATCGCAATGGTCTATGCTTACGCGTAGTTATATATCTGCTGGATGATACTGCTAAGGGTACAGATCAAGGCGAAGTATGCGATCAAGGCCACATCTTAAACGGATACGTTAGCCAGCCCCCAAGTTTTCATGGAGAAAGCAAGACATGGCGGATGGACCTACAGCTCAGCCTTTGCCGGCTCACCCAGTGCAACCATATCAGGAGGATATTGGTAAACAGACAAGCAAAAGTGTATATGAGCACGCCGACGGCAACTCCAAGCGTCCCCGATGGCAACTGAGACATTACATGCTGCTGCCGCGTGCAAGCGCGGATCACATCTGGAAGGGAGAGACAAGTCGACTGATGGACATCTCCGATGATGCAAAATAAAAAAATAACATAAAAAGGGACCAACGTCCGATCTGGTCTGGCGAAGACGGGGGGGCCTTAAGCCGCCCCCTCTCCTCAAAAGGAACACCCCCAAACGATGTCATCCGGTAGCACCCGGGTGCGCCCAGGTAGGTAGGACAAGCCTGGGGTTTGCTGAGGTCAAGGTGCGATGCGTGGGATTGATCGGCATGGCGCTATTGGCGAATCCTTTCTGTCACGTTTTTAGCCGCTGTGGATAGGGCCGTTGCGGTGATCCCTGTGCAGCTCACCCGCATTGGTGCGCTCCTTTGTGCAGCCACACAACTTTCTGCGCCATTCGGCCGCCCAGCTCCGTGTTCGAATGGGGCTCGATTTAAAGCAATGAAGCAATAGGGTGCGCCGGGTGCGTATTAACAACCGTTATATAGAGGAGCTGAGGCAGGGCAAGCGTTAGGGCTGATGGAACCTCGACGATACTTCTGCGAGATCTGAGGTAATCAATCCTCCAGCTACGTAGTTGCATAGGCTGCGTATATACCCAACACCTATTACACACAGCACACAGGTTTAGATCGACATTCCCGATGGGGAAATAGACATTGAGGCCTATCAAATGAAAGACCCATGTTTTCTACAGACTTATTTGAGATCTTATAGGGCTGATCGCGCTCGGAATAGGATGGTCAAGATAGTCTTGGCTTAGGCTCAGGGGCTATGTCCCGTTCCCAGCGGCTAGCCAACACCTAACCCAACCACACAAAGCTATCCTCGCTACCATTCAACATGAACTGCCGTGGGTGCATTGCGTATTCCTCGATGTTTTCTAATGAGTAAATGGTTGCATTTATCCAGTTTACCTGCTTGAAATCGACATTTACTGTGAATTGTTATAGTTTGATCACAGATTCGGAAATCATGATGATGGTGTTAATAGCTTCGAAAGTTGACTCCAGAAAGGCCCATCAGCATCATTCGACATCAACATCCGAGATCTTCCAACCCCCAAGGCACAGCTTCTGGAACACCTGATCAGGATCGTACGTAGCCGCCACCTCCTTCATCTTCCGGACATTATCAACACCATAGCTGCGCAGAACGTCCTGGCTCTTGTCTGCATAGTTCATGTACAGCCAGTCCCTCATCAGGCCGCCGTCCAGCGAGTCGGCAAAGTCTTTTATCGCTTGGACAGCTGCTTTGAACTTCGGGTAGGCGAAGGCCGCCTGCTCCGCCGTCTTCATCATGGCCGAGAGCTGGAACAGGATGGCGTTCCCCGAGTGACGCTCGAGGCCCAGGATGTTTCCGCCGGCAGCAACTGAGTGCTCCGCCATGCTCGTCGAGATCGGCTGAAATATGCAGTTCGCAAAGCATAGGGTAAACCATGCATTGCTGTGGTCCATCAGAAACTGGATGCGGATAGGGGCGAACAATTACGAGTTTTGTGATGTTAACTTACTGGTAATTCGGGGGCAGTGTTATGTTTGCTGCCATGTCGTAAATAGTTGTTATTTTCGATGTATCCATGATTTTCGGAAGTTTCCGCCATCCATCGAACTCGGCGGCATTGGCGTCTCCCTTGGCCTCGAGAAACGCCGTCGATGCGACATTGTCCTTGAAAGCAGGGAAGTAACCAATGACGATCATGAGGTAGCTGTCCTGGTGTTTCGAGTTCCCTTCTGTGAAGTTATACATGACATCCACTACTTCAGGTATGGCCTCCTTCGGAGTTGCTGCGATACCTGCCCAGACCTGGCCAGTCGGTAACGCAGTCATGACGAAACTGGTGACGATTCCGAAATTGTTTGAACCGCCCTTGAGAGCCTGATATAGGTCCGTATTACTGTCCTTATCTACAGTAACGATACGGCCATCTGCTAACACGATCTCAAAAGCGAGAACAGCATCGCACTATCGGATTCGCATTAGTACCAGACTTTTTCTCAGGGCAATGTCAACAGGGCCGTATCGACCCAAAGAGGCCAGGAGAACGTACTGCCCATCCATAGCGCGCCGCCATCCATGAGCTGCCACCACCCAGAAGGAGGCCCGAAACACCGACATCTCCGGAGCGGCCACCAGCTACGGCACGCCCGTACTTTAGTAGCTCTTCATACACACCTGTCCACTTCGCCCCTGCGCCAATGTGCGCAGTTTCAGTGGCTGGGTCGAAGGTGACTGTGTTTAAGTGACTGAGATCAATAGTCACGCCGTCCGCCATGTTGTTTGCACCTGGCGAAGGCGAGTGTCCGCCACTGCGGATCGCAAAGCGCTGTTGCGCGGCCACGAGAGACTTGAGGGCACTGGAGACCTCCTCTGCAGACTCAGGGACAAGTATGCAGGCAGGCTTCAGTCTAGTATTGGACGCCCAGTAAGACTCCTCGCGGACGATATAGGCGGGATCGGTGGGGAGTAGAACCTTCGGACCTAGACCAGCCTTCATATGGCTTACGGCCTGTGAGCAGAAGGACTCTATAGTTTCTATTGCCATGTTGACGATGTGGCCAAGATATGAGAAAGAGGTAGCCAAAGAAGGTTCAAAAGTAATGATCGCGGTATGATTGTCCCGGGCGAGCAAGATGAGTTCCTTGGTGAGAATAGTGTTGTCTGGGAAAGGCCTTTATTCAAGAAACAATGCAACATGAAGCCCGACCCCCCACCTTATCCTGGCATTTTCACTGCCACCAGTGTTAAATGCCTATACCATCCATCCAACCAACCAACCAACCCGCTTTGGTCAAATGCGGCCTACCGAGAAGGCCCTACTGCATATGCAGGTGCTTAGAACCAACATGTTCATGGTTGCCCAAGTAAATAGTCTTATATGTCAATTACCTGCTGCCTGCTGTGATGCCGTCCCATTTGCAATGCAGTTATCTCCATTCAAAAAGCATTATATAACTAGAAAAGATATCCAACTGTGACTTGACTGCTCACCTGGCCCACCCGTCTGCCCCTAACACTCCTATATCAACACATTTATAGGTGGAACCCCCACCCCCGAAAGATTTACCTTAGCAATGAATTTTGTTGATCAAAGGTGTACAGTGGTGAGCGTACTCTCTTGTCGTTACCAAGCCTCGCGGCGTGCAGGCAATTGATCAGCGCTGACCTGAGGCTCTGAGCTTGGTATGATGGCTTCGTAGGGTCGTTGTCAATACTCCCACACTTCCTCTTAGACTGCTTGCCCTTCCACTCCTTTCAATCATTCCATCATTCAACAGTATTGCTTTCTTCCTTCAGCAACCCGATTGTCCCTCGGTCGAGGCGGCGAACGGGATCTCGTTGAACTCGTTGTTGTCCCAGCTGATTTGGTAGACATTGGGCTTCCAGGGGTCTTCGATGTCCGGGGGGCTGACGCCGATGCTCTTGAGATCTTCCGAGATCATCGCGAACCACGTGCCCGTGCAGTCGAACATGCGGCCGCCCTCGGTCTTGAAGTCGTCCCAGTTGCTCGACTTGAGCGTGCAGACCGGGTCGACGGTGGACTTCTCCGTGATGGGCGCCGGCGTGATGACGCCGTCGAAGATGGTGCCGTCGGGCATCGCCGCGTAGTACTGGATCAGCTGCCACGAGATGCACTGCGCTGCGGCCGAGGAGGCGAAGATGCCGGCTGCTGTCAGCAGGAAGGCGTTGTGGGGATACATGGTATTTAGGGTAGAGATTAAGGGGGATGATAAACGGTTATCGGTACTCCTTGCTTCGAGAAGTCAATGTAAAAATTGGTAGAGGTTTGATCTAAGCCCGCAACTAATGACAACGAAAGAGACCTTTATATTCATTTCTGCGAACGCTATAGACTACAGCCTACCACCATCAGAACGTACTGACCGCGAGGGATCTGTTAATAATGCGGTGATGTCAAGTCACGGTCACTATTGCTAATGACAAGGTCTTCGAAGACGTTGATGTCGATCAGAAGATGCACGGTACTATCGGAAATCGTATAGATATACCATGAATGCACAGTTGATTTTCAGTTACAGCTGTTTCCTCCACCGCCTGTAATCCGCTTACTTCGTCAAGGGTGAGGCGCAGCCAAATGGAGTTGATTTTTAGTTGCTCTTCAGCTGAAATACAGGGCATAAGGGGCTTTTCTGGCCGTCTGATCACTAAACGAGGAATATTAAGGGCACTACCACGAGTTGCTGACTCGACAATGACCTTCTATATGATCATTCTCACGTGCATCCTTGCCAGGCATCATTCTAACTTGGCACAGTCCCAGAGTTCCGACCCATGGGCTAGCTATACGAAACCCACATATATGGGTAGTACTCCCAAAATATTTACTATATGCTGCTTAGTATGACCCCGTATGATATATAAATAGCTCCAGTGCACGATGCGTAAAGTCCTGGTGACATTGAAATCAAGCCAAGTGGGTAGATGGTAAATACTTAAAAAGCATGGCTTATACAGATGCCATATCTCTGAAAGTAATAAATTCTAATTTGCTTCCTCGATATCCTCCATTTGCAGGTAAGTTGGTGGGATATGGGTATCATGTGGATTTAGATTCAACCCCTGATGAGATCATTAAACCTGACATCATGTTCTATACGGTTCTGGCAGCTAATGGGCAGGCTATGCATCGAATTTTCATACTTGATGCTGGACAAGATCGACAGAATGCAAAAGCAATGGATTTGATCAGCCTGAGATTATGAATGGGCCGTAAGAGAGCGAAGTTGAGTCCGATGTTGTTGTCGGCTCTTTTATTTTTTGCCCTCACCTAAAGCTTACAACTCGGGGGGGGGGGGGGGGGGGGGGGGGGGGGGGGGGGGGGGGGGGGGGGGGGGGGGGGGGGGGGGGGGGGGGGGGGGGGGGGGGGGGGGGGGGGGGGGGGGGGGGGGG